>JBAMCF010000635.1:0-169164 GCA_037075285.1 Drosophila lutescens
AAACAATTTGTTTTTTAATGTAAGACCCTTTCGATTTAATCCTGTTCCTTTAGCTTTACAACTGCTAGTGCGCGGTTGATGAAGTATACCGTTGCTTTTATTGTAAATTATCATTCTATTGCGCGAATATGTATGCGAATTGATACGTTTTCACCACGCAAGTTCAATAAATCTCCGTTCTGATCAACGATATGTATTGAGAGAGTACTTATTTCTCTGCAGTTAATAGGTAAATAGATGAGATTGTGTGGTGTCACAGTCATTTTATAGCCCGGTGGAACCGAAATTGCAAACTCATGTAATACGTGATTTGGTGTATTATCAACGTAAGAACCACTCACAATATTACATTCCAAACGAATGGAATTAATTTTTAAAATGTTGACAGCATTATCGGACAAGTGATTTTGGTTTGCCTTTAACACTTTTTGCTTAAAACCAAACAAATGACCTATTGACCTCTCCTTATTAAAGTATATATCTTCTTTACTGCTAATTATTTCCACTTGAAGTGAATTATTATTGCTTACAATTTTCACTGTATTTTCCAGATTATAATCCTTTAACTTGTTGTAAATAAATTGAGAAATATCGTTGAGTTCATAGGAGCCGGTGGGAATAATAATAACTTTATCACCAATATGAAAGAGGTTGTTATTTACATCCACGTTGGGAATTGAGTTGTACATGTTAAACTCAACTAGCGCACACTCATATTCCCCGTTTAATTCAATTGGTGGAAAATAAACTGTGTTTATAACGGAACTATTTCCATTCACTGATAGAGTCAATGATCTAACCATTTTGAAATCTGTTGTTCAACTGGGTGTCATACAACCCCGCCCCAATCTTATATTAAAATTAAAGAACAATAAATTGGTCAAATCCTTTTCTATATCGTCCCTTATCAATATTGTCATCCTTACTTATAAATAAAAATCCATATTTATCCTCCCAACATTTTTGACAAATTTTCGTAAATGTCTCATAATTCATGTCAGGGATGATATGATCCCGAAATATGTATCGCATATTTAAATCATCCTGTTTAAACATAATAATTACATTTGCGTTGTCCCGTATAAGATGTTTTGGTATCCGTGTATATGTTTGACATAAATAAAAAGAATCAATATTTTTGTGACGACCCAAACAGAAATATGATCGAATATTATCTTGTTTCTCACAAGCCACATCGTCGAAAATCATGATTGAATTATTTTTTGCTTCGGTGGGTGGTAAAACAGTTTCGTTCTGAGAGAATGTATGATATCCCATACCTTTAATCGGTTTAAATAGCTTTTCCAAGTAATCATATTTCGGTTGGTATAGACTCTTTGAAAACACGTATATATTTTCAAATCTCAAACCATTTGGACTCTCAATAAGACTGATCATTACATTAGTTTTCCCGCAGTTGGATGGACCAACCACAAGAGCTCTAATTGTGTTTGGTAATAATTCACTGTGACGTGGTGGTTGTTTAACATTATTCACGTTCTCAATGTTACGAACAATATTGTTATTTTTTTGCTTTATTAATCGCATCCTATTATAAATATGTTTATTCCGTGATAAATCTTTAATGAATAAAGACAATATATAATGGGGAAACGTTTTTATAATCACATCAGTCATTATTTACATCGTAAACGTGGAAGTGGTCTTATTAATAAGTTAATAGATTCTCTTCCGATTGAGTTTCACATTCCTGGATATAACTATTGTGGACCCGGTACAAAGCTTGCAGAGCGATTACCACGTGGAGATCACGGAATTAGTCAGTTGGATGAAGCTTGCAAGGTCACGATATTGCCTATTCACAAACCAAGGATCTAAGCAATCGATATAAGGCAGATTCTGCATTAATTAACAAGGCTTGGGAGCGAGTAAAGGCGAAGGATAGTTCTCTTAAGGAGCGAGCAGCAGCATATTTTGTAACTAATTTTATGAAAGCAAAGAAACATTTTGGAATGGGTGTTCGGAAGCGAAATAACAAAAAACAGAAGAAGAGGAAGCGTAAGAGGATGAAAATAAATAGACTTTCATCTGTTGTTGTAGCGCTTGTAGTTAGCTGGATGTAAAATATGGTAAGCGCCATCTAGGAGTCGCACTGCGGTACGGGAGGTGGCTAAAGAAAAGCGGCAAGGAGAGCAACAGACCTTTCTGTCAACTTTCCCTTTCTCCATCTCATCTACTCGGCTAGGGGTTACCGCCATAATTGTGGCGTCTAGATCGGTCTATTCCAATCGTGGCGTCAAAGGTGCAAGTTGTGCCGGGTGAAAGTATAAATTCCAAAGTTACATTTTTAGTGCGAAAGTTGTTCCCTGGCATATAAGCGAACCGAAAAAACCACAGCTTAAATATCCAGCGCAGCGCTGAGTCCTAGCTGGTAAGTTTCTAAAGCGTAGGGTCTGGGTGAGTTCAAACTTAGCTTGGAATTTATTTAATTAGGCTTGGCGCTTAACAAAATCAATTGGGAAGCAAACAGACGAAATTGAGTGCATATTGGCGAGCCTAAAACCGAAGAACACCGAAGTCTTGCAACAACAAAGAATCTCCAAAACGACGCCCAGATTGAGTTTTTTTTGGATTCGCGCAGTTGTCGCGCAGCCGCCTTCGAGGGCGATTTATTTTACGCCGGGGAAAATATGACTCGGAACCGTTAAACGTCGCCGGGATCAGAAAAGTTGCAGTCCCGGGAAAAGAGGGAAATTTTTCTTATCATGTGTGCCCGATTTTAGTGGCGTGAAAAGTTTTAAAAAAAATTCTGTTAAAGTCCCCAAAGCCCGCAGAAAATCCCTCAGCAAGTTCTCCAAAGGGTCGAACACCCAAAAGTGGAAAAAATATTATGTAAAAGAAAAGAGCAGAAGTCAAGCAGCCGAAATTCTTGTAGTTAAGTTTTAGCATAAGAGATTAATTCCTTTTTTATTTAAGTTAATGTGATTGCATAACGGCCATGCGGT
This sequence comes from Drosophila lutescens, assembly GCA_037075285.1. Taxonomy (NCBI): domain Eukaryota; kingdom Metazoa; phylum Arthropoda; class Insecta; order Diptera; family Drosophilidae; genus Drosophila; species Drosophila lutescens. The sequence continues at coordinate 2,967 of JBAMCF010000635.1, forward strand.
GAAAAAAAAAAGTCGAGCGAAAATGATGATGAAAGGGCAGAGGCCAATTTGAGTGGTTTTTTTAAAAAAAAAATATTGAGTGATTTCCGTCCGGGGACTCAATCGCATTTTTTTTTGTGTCGTTTTTTTATCATAAAGGTATAAAAAAAAAAAAATTAAGTTCTGCGGTACGTGTGTGCCAGAAAAAGCATATTTTCTAAAGTTCCAGGTCTATCCCGAGAAAGCGCTTTCGTCGAGGAGGACTCCGGCTAAAATTTTGGTGAGCGAACAAAAGTTCCTAATGTATTATTTGCATAAACGATAAAATATCCAAAAAAAAAAAAATCCCTATTAAAAAGAAAATGCGATATATAAATTTTTCTTTAAAGTAAGATCAAAAAAAAAAGGATCCCACAAAAAATGAAAACCTAAAGTAAATCCAAAGTGAGTGGCGGAAAATCAATTATACACTTCTAAAAATTTAAGGAGTTTTATTTGCCCATTTGCTGCTCAAATTTAGGGCTATGTTTGCCAAAGAAATCTGATTCGCCTTTCTAAATTTTTCCATTTTTTTAATGCCATCTTTATATATTTAAATCCAAGCTCATCGCATGAATGCCTAACCTTTTTATATAAATCATATTTTTATTCTATATTTTTATACCGATTTCATATATATATTATATTTTTATATCAACGTGCGTTATTTTAGCAGGCCCCATGAATTATTCGTACTTTTCTTTTAGTTGTTAAATAAATATTTTATAATGTTTTAAATCCCCAATTTTTTTGACTCGGCATAAATGACCCCCTGACACCCCTGAACACCAAGGGACCGTTTCATGGAATATGGGTTTTTGTAGGTAAAGAAACGGTCGAAGGAAGGGAGGGCAGAATAGATCTCAACAACTTCTGAGATTATAAAGTGTTCACGAGTAGGCAAAGTGCAATAGACCCCCAAGGTTTAGATGTCCGTAAATGTCTGGTTAAAATATGTAGTATCTCGTCCCTTTGTTATAGCTTGTCCTGTCACGCGAATATTTTTAAGAATTAATAATGAAAATAGGCCATTCGAGGGAAGTAGCCAAAACCTACACCAATTGTCGACGAGCCAAGCCGGAGAATAATTTCGCGTGAGCTCTTCTCTAGTTCAACATCTTGGCCTGAAAATTGTGAATGTTCGTTACATTTATAATTATATCTAATTATCATTATTATTTTATGGCGCCCAACTTCAGGGCCACGTTTTTACGTTGCTCACGAGATACAATTTTATGTTTTAGCCAGATTATAAATATTTGATTTTACTTGTGCAAAAATCGAGCAAATAATTCTCGTATTGCTATTGGAGACTTTCAGATATTTTCACTCAATTCAGCTTCGAGCCTCGCTTAGAATTCCACTCAAACGCTTCGGAAACGAAGAGACAGAGTCCAGAGAGATGAGTCATTCGTCCACGCTTGACCAAAAATTTTAGGAAGAGGAAGAAGGCCCCACTAGTATACCCTTACATTTTTAAAGTCAATAGGTTTGGTTATTAAACGCTTAGGAACTGCAGGTTTGGAGATTTGTAGCTATAATTTCGCTACCTGACCACGGTTAATGAACCAAAATTCAAAGTTTAAACATTACAGGAGTAACCTAATTACTCAACAGACAGATCAGCTTGCCATAATTCGCATTGGATATGCAGTGGATTTTATTTACATAAAGATTCGCTGACCACGATGAAAGGCATAGCTAACATGCTCCGCAATTGTAAAGTGCGAAGCAGACGGCTCGGATTATAGGCATTGTCGCGAAGGTCGTACGATCGGCTAGCCGCTGTCTGCGAGTGGCGCTTATTGTTGTTGTTGTAGTTTTTGGCAAAGCGATAAGCGCAATGCACATGCAATTGCATTTTATGTTTTTTCTATGCACTTTTCTTATCTTTGTTAGGTTTGTCAGAGGGGGAATATTTATGTCCGACGTCAAATTAATTTATGATATTTATTTTTTTGCTTTTGATTACAAATTTATTTTATTTTATTTATTCAAATTTATATTTTATTTTTTATTGATATTATCATTACATGTTCATATTTTTGCTGTCAATCAATATTTGATTTTTTTCGGTGTATTCGAGCAGTTCGATTGCACTTTTGTTTGAGTTCGAATCTTGAGTAGTTTTGCATAGAGAGTTGGACAGCTGATTGTTCAGCGGAGGTCATCGACCTCGCAAACAAAAGGAGATAAAGAGTCCAATATTTCTGGTTTATATAACGTGTTGTAATTTCGCACTCGTTTTATGCAATTTTCTCGTTTTATATATCTCGTATTTATATGTTACTTTGAGTTTAGTTTTCACATTAGAATTTCTTTATTTATATATTAGCTTAAATTTTTTTTAGTTATTAGACTAGAATTTTTTTTATCTATTCAATATGGCTGATGGCGAAGATGCCGAAACCCGCCAGTGTTCGCTGTGCGAGTGTTATTTAGACTCCGCCAAGACATATAAAACTAAATGTAAGCATGAGTTTCATCAATCTTGTATCGCAAATTATTCCAAGACCCACACTACATGTCCCATTTGCCAAACCGTCTGTTTTGAGAAACCAGCAACTCCTTCTCAAAATACCCGACAGCAGAAGACTCAGGTGCTACCTGCGAGTGGCAATACGCCAATAGGAGCTCGAGGTTCAGCAGGGTTGGGAACTTCTCAAACAGCATTAATTGAGAACACCGTCAAAAGCGCTATACAAGGCATGCAGAATGAATTACTAACCCTGTTGTCAGATAAAATGGCCCAGCTTATAGATACAAACCTTGCGGCTCGCTTTCAGCCGACGGGTATAAATATCTCTGAGCATGAAGGAGAGGTAAATGTGGAGCGACAAAGTCCAGTAGATCCCACGGGTGTTCAAGTAGGCTCGGGACGAGGAACTCCTAGGAGCTTCACATCCGATTTAAGCCAGAGGCCGGATAAGGTAGGCCACATTATAAACAGCTGGAAATTGCGTTTTAGTGGTAGTTCGGAGGGCATTAGCGTAGATAACTTCATTTATCGGGTTCAGGCTCTCACAGAACAGACTCTGGAGGGGAACTACCTGATCCTTAGTAGCAATGCGAATCTCCTGTTTGAAGGAAAGGCTAGGGAATTTTATTGGAGATGCCATAGGAGAACAAGCGATCTACAATGGGAATTCCTTTGCAATGCTTTGAGAAAACAATTTAGAGATGCTCGAACGGACATGGACGTAAGAGAGGCCATACGCGATAGGAAACAGCGCGAAAAAGAAGGATTTGACTCCTTTTACGATGCTGTGGTTGAAATGATGGACAGTTTGGAAGTGCCGTTGTCGGAGATGGAGATTGTAGAAATCTTGAAGCGGAATTTAAGGCCAGAGATTAGGCATGAGATTTTAAATCTGCAGGTACAAACTGTGGAAAAATTGAGAGAAATTTGTCGTCGTAGGGAAGACTTTTTGGAAGATGTGAGAAAGACTCAGGGCTACCAAAAGGTCGTTCCGTTCAGAAAACAAGTCTCGGAATTGGTCGAAGAAGTCAAGTGGGAAGATGCAGAGGAATTCTCCGACGCCGATCTCAGTTGGGAAGTCGGGGCAGTGGCGCTTATCTGCTTTAACTGCCATAAAGAAGGCCACCGATACCAAGATTGTAAGGCTAAGAGAAAAGTTTTCTGTTATAAGTGTGGCCTAATGAATGCCTACAGTCATACTTGTGTTCGGTGCCAAAAAAACGGAAGGACGAACACAGGCAGCTATCGCCAATCGACCTGTGTTCCACCAAACAAGGCAACCAACGAAGAAGCGAATCCCCCATAAAAAGTCCAATTGTTTGGGAATCTGAGTCCAATGAAGGTTCAAAACTTTCAATTGGTTGGTCTAATATAATTAGTAATAATGTTAGTTTAAACAGTCCGAAATTAGCTAGAAAAATGTCGAGAAATACAAAAAGATTAAGATCGTTTTGGAATTCGATTAAAACCATTAATTGTATACGTTTTAAAAAACGTGATAGTCGTCCGTACGCCGAGGTCAAGTTATTGAATAGCGTAGTAACAGGATTGTTGGATACTGGAGCAGCTATAAATGTAATCGGCGGTAAATTAGCAGAGCAAATCATACTTAGTAGGGTTAAATTCAAAAGTGTTTCAATGGTAGCACACACAGCCGATGGAGCGAAACAGGATGTCATAGGTAAATTGAAAACCGAAGTGACTTTTAAGGACGTATCTAAAGAGCTTGAGTTTCACATCGTGCCGTCCTTGGGTCAGGATCTATATCTAGGGATACATTTTTGGAATACCTTTGACTTATTACCACCATCCATGCAAGTCTCTGAAATAGTGTCAGGCAATCACATACTGTCCGATTTACAACGAAATACTCTCAGTGAGGTAGTGGCCAAATTTCCCTCTTTTGCAGTGTCTGGGTTAGGAAAAACTACATTGATTTCTCATGAAATTGATATCGGCGATGCTAAACCGGTCAAACAGCGCCATTTTCCCGTATCTCCCGCTGTAGAAAAACTGCTATATGCTGAAGTCGATAGAATGTTGGAAATGGGAGTGATTGAGGAGTCCCAGAGCGCTTGGTCGTCACCAGTTGTTCTTGTTCAAAAGCCAGGAAAAGTCCGTCTGTGTTTAGATAGTCGCAAAGTCAATGCTGTGACGAAAAAGGATGCATATCCTTTGCCGCAAATCGATGGTATTTTGTCACGACTACCCAAGGCAATGTTTATCTCCAGTTTGGATCTGAAAGATGCCTATTGGCAGATCCCTCTAGATCCAGAATCGCGGGATAAGACGGCTTTTACCATTCCGGGAAAGCCTCTTTATCAGTATAAAGTGATGCCGTTCGGGCTTACAAACGCTTCGCAAACTATGACGCGTCTAATGGACAAGGTCATACCAGCCAATCTACGCAATGAGGTTTTCGTTTATTTGGATGATTTGTTGGTGGTGTCGGATAGCTTTGAAACCCATCTAAAAGTGCTAGGCTTAGTAGCTGAGCAGGTAAAGATAGCTGGTCTAACTCTCAACGTGGAGAAAAGCCATTTTTGTATGCGATCAGTGAAATATTTAGGTCATATAGTTGGGGAAGGAGTAATACGGACTGATCCAGAAAAAATATCGGCAATGTCTGAATTCCCTCTTCCGAAAAACTTGAAATCACTAAGAAGTTTCCTAGGGATGGTAGGCTGGTATCGCAAGTTTATTAGCAATTTTGCCTCGGTAGCAGCCCCACTAACAGACTTGCTTAAGCCCAAGAATAAATTCCAGATGACTCCAGAAGGCGAAACAGCATTTAATCAGCTAAAAACTATGCTTTGTTCTGCTCCTGTATTACGCAGCGCTGATTTCAATAAGCCTTTTTTCGTGCAGTGTGACGCGAGTAAGACTGGAGTAGGTGGAGTCTTGGTACAAAAAACTGAGGAAGGTGACGAATATCCAATCGCATTCGTGTCCAAAAAACTAAACAAGGCACAACGCAACTATTCAGTCACTGAGCAGGAATGTCTAGCTGCCATAGTATGCATAAAACGGTTCAGGCCTTACATTGAAGGACATGAATTTACGGTCATAACCGACCATGCATCCCTTAAATGGCTCATGTCCCAGACCGATTTACATTCTCGTCTAGCTCGGTGGGCATTAAAGCTGCAAGGTTTTAATTTTAAGATAGAGCATAGAAGTGGCAGGCTGAACGTTGTACCAGATGCCTTATCAAAAGTAAACGAGGCTGAATTAGCATCTATTGATTCAAGTCATGGGTTGTTAATCGATCTTCAGTCGCCACAGTTCAAATCTGATGAATATGTGAAGCGTGCGAAAAGAGTAGAAGCAAATCAAGATAAGTTGCCAGACTTGAAGGTAGTAGATGGACTGGTGTACAGGAGATCAGATCATGCTACTGGCGACCCGCTGCATGATACCTTTATTTGGAAGCTTTGGATTCCCGACGAGTTAGTCTCAGAGGTGTTAAAGAAATCCCACGATGACCCACTTGCTTCACATGGAGGCGTACATAAAACGTTAGAAAGGATTCGTAGGTATTATTATTGGCCTGGTCTGATTAATGATGTCAAGTCATATATTCAATCCTGTGAAACATGCAAGACCACCAAGTATCCGAACAGAATACAGCGGCCACCGATGGGCGTGGCACCAGAGTCACAGCGGTTCTTTCAGCGATTGTATGTTGACTTTTTAGGCCCATATCCCAGATCTCGCTCTGGCAATGTGGGAATTTGCATTGTTTTGGATCATTATTCAAAGTTCGTGTTTCTGAAAGCGGTCAAGAAGCTCACAGCAGACGTGGTGATAAAATATATGCAACAGGAATTATTCCATACGTTCGGATTTCCAGAGACCATAGTATCTGACAATGGTTCCCAGTTTAAGGCGGAAGCCTTTCAAAAGTTTCTAAGGGAATATGAGATATCGCATACCCTTACAGCGGCTTATTCGCCCCAGGCGAATGCTTCCGAACGGGTGAATCGGTCAGTGATTGCCGCTATCCGGTCGTACGTGAGAGCTGACCAAAAAGATTGGGATGAGCAGCTTAGTAGTATATGCTGTGCTCTTCGTTCTGCAGTCCATTCAGCTATAGGGACCACGCCGTACTACATGGTATTTGGGCAGCATTTCCTCTCGTCCGGATCTTCCTATAAACTGTTGAGAGCGCTGGGAATTTTGGAGGATAGATCTGCGGTGTTTACGCGAGAAGACTCTCTAGAGTTGGTCAGGAAAAAGGCTCAGGAGGTTATGAGTAGGCAAAACGCCAAAAATGAGCGTCAATAAAATTTGCGGACAAAAGAGGTTGCATACAGCGAAGGGCAAGAAGTGTACCGAAAGAACTTTAAGCAGAGTAGTTTTCCAGGCGGATACAGTTCAAAATTAGGACCAACATATGTTAAAGCCAGAGTCCGGAAGAAGTTAGGGAATTCGTGTTATGAGCTGGAAGATTTACAAGGGGAATTTGGTAGGTCGTTTCCACGCCAAGGACCTGAAACAGTAGTCTGAATGAACTACAAGCTTGGTGGTGATCATCCTTCGGGTTTGTAAACCCCAAGTCTGCTCTTAGGAGGGGGGCTTTTTTGTAGCGCTTGTAGTTAGCTGGATGTAAAATATGGTAAGCGCCATCTAGGAGTCGCTCTGCGGTACGGGAGGTGGCTAAAGAAAAGCGGCAAGGAGAGCAACAGACCTTTCTGTCAACTTTCCCTTTCTCCATCTCATCTACTCGGCTAGGGGTTACCGCCATAATTGTGGCGTCTAGATCGGTCTATTCCAATCGTGGCGTCAAAGGTGCAAGTTGTGCCGGGTGAAAGTATATATTCCAAAGTTACATTTTTAGTGCGAAAGTTGTTCCCTGGCATATAAGCGAACCGAAAAAACCACAGCTTAAATATCCAGCGCAGCGCTGAGTCCTAGCTGGTAAGTTTCTAAAGCGTAGGGTCTGGGTGAGTTCAAACTTAGCTTGGAATTTATTTAATTAGGCTTGGCGCTTAACAAAATCAATTGGGAAGCAAACAGACGAAATTGAGTGCATATTGGCGAACCTAAAACCGAAGAACACCGAAGTCTTGCAACAACAAAGAATCTCCAAAACGCCGCCCAGATTGAGTTTTTTTGGATTCGCGCAATTGTCGCGCAGCCGCCTTCGAGGGCGATTTATTTTACGCCGGGGAAAACATGACTCGGAACCGTTAAACGTCGCCGTGTTTGGAAAAGTTGCAGTCCCGGGAAAAAAGGGAAATTTTTCTTATCATGTGTGCCCGATTTTAGTGGCGTGAAAAGTTTAGAAAACAATTCTGTTAAAGTCCCCAAAGCCCGCAGAAAATCCCTCAGCAAGTTCTCCAAAGGGTCGAACACCCAAAAGTGGAAAAAATATTATGTAAAAGAAAAGAGCAGAAGTCAAGCAGGCGAAATTCTTGTAGTTAAGTTTTAGCATAAGAGAGTAATTCCTTTTTTATTTAAGTTAATGTGATTGCATAACGGCCATGCGGTGAAAAAAAAAAGTCGAGCGAAAATGATGATGAAAGGGCAGAGGCCAATTTGAGTGGTTTTTTTAAAAAAAAAAATATTGAGTGATTTCCGTCCGGGGACTCAATCGCATTTTTTTTGTGTCGTTTTTTTATCATAAATGTATAAAAAAAAAAAAATTAAGTTCTGCGGTACGTGTGTGCCAGAAAAAGCATATTGTCTAAAGTTCCAGGTCTATCCCGAGAAAGCGCTTTCGTCGAGGAGGACTCCGCCTAAAATTTTGGTGAGCGAACAAAAGTTCCTAATATATTATTTGCATAAACGATAAAATAACCAGAAAAAAAAAATCCCTATTAAAAAGAAAATGCGATATATAAATTTTTCTTTAAAGTAAGATAAAAAAAAAAAGGATCCCACAAAAAAATGAAAACCTAAAGTAAATCCAAAGTGAGTGGCGGAAAATCAATTATACACTTCTAAAAATGTAAGGAGTTTTATTTGCCCATTTGCTGCTCAAATTTAGGGCTATGTTTGCCAAAGAAATCTGATTCGCCTTTCTAAATTTTTCCATTTTTTTTTATGCCATCTTTATATATTTAAATCCAAGCTCATCGCATGAATGCCTAACCTTTTTATATAAATCATATTTTTATTCTATATTTTTATACCGATTTCATATATATATTATATTTTTATATCAACGTGCGTTATTTTAGCAGGCCCCATGAATTATTCGTACTTTCCTTTTAGTTGTTAAATAAATATTTTATAATGTTTTAAATCCCCAATTTTTTTGACTCGGCATAAATGACCCCCTGACACCCCTGAACACCAAGGGACCGTTTCATGGAATATGGGTTTTTGTAGGTAAAGAAACGGTCGAAGGAAGGGAGGGCAGAATAGATCTCAACAACTTCTGAGATTATAAAGTGTTCACGAGTAGGCAAAGTGCAATAGACCCCCAAGGTTTAGATGTCCGTAAATGTCTGGTTAAAATATGTAGTATCTCGTCCCTTTGTTATAGCTTGTCCTGTCACGCGAATATTTTTTAGAATTAATAATGAAAATAGGCCATTCGAGGGAAGTAGCCAAAACCTACACCAATTGTCGACGAGCCAAGCCGGAGAATAATTTCGCGTGAGCTCTTCTCTTGTTCAACATCTTGGCCTGAAAATTGTGAATGTTCGTTACAACTGAAAGAAACTTTACAAGATTCCATTTACATAATCTGACGCCAGTGTTTTAGAAAAGGGAGAGCTGTTGCGGCATTCTTTTTGAAAACAGCTCACTGTTCCCTACAGCTGCTAATCGAATTGAATTTACATGATTATGTTTAAGTTACAACCAACTGATTAAAATGAAAAGAATAAAAATAAAAAGATTAACAAAAAAAACTGATCGTCCTGTCAACAAATTCCTGCGGCGGTGCAACGGTGGCCGATAAAGAGCTGATGGAATCCTCCAGTCGCTTCGTTGTACGCAGGCGGTGAGCGCAGCGCCGATCAGGGCAGCTGGTCAACGGTTTCCTGGTTAGACGTTGCAATCAGATCCGGTGGCTGAACTGCGTGGGCAATTTTGCGCAGCGGGGTGTGCGTGATGAAGCTCCCGATAGGAGGTAGCGGTTGGTGTAGCGACGACAGGTATTTCGTGGACACGTGCGCGGTGCGCTCGTTTTAAGGTTGGGGCCGCTCGCAGGCCGATTCAGATATCGCTGCGCGTTGGGCGATAAGTCCGTGGAAGTATACCTGCCGCAGATCTTCACCAGTACCGTGAATAGAATACGGCGCCGATGTGGCCGAGAAATGACGTCACACCACCTCTGCCTGAACTGCAGTCAGCACCTTGTAACTGGAGTGACTTTAATCTGGGTATTATAATTTCAGTCAGATATTGTAACGCAGTGAAGGAGACGTTTCCGACCACATAAAGTATATATATTCTTGACCAGCACCAATAGCCGAGTCCATCTAGCCATGTCCGTCTGTCCGTTTCTATGCGAACTAGTCTCTCAGTTTTAAAGCTATCGCAATGAAACTTTCCCAAAAGTCTTCTTTCTATTGCAGGTAGTACATATGTCGGAGCGAGCCATAGGAATAGTAAGATTTTTTTATTTTAAATTTTATGTAGGCGTGGTGATTTTGAACAATTAGAAATCATGACAACCAAAACGTATTCAGTTCAGTTGAGTTCAAAGTGTTCATGTGTTCAGTTCAGTGCTCAGAGTTAAGTTCAAAGCTAATAATAATAATACATAATAAAAAACGTTTTCGGTTCAGCTTAACGCTAAAACAGATCAACGTGAAAACAGTTTCTTGTTCGGCTCAACAATATCAACAGTTTTATTTGAAAAATTGTTAAAAATTTCTACAAATTATTCAAAATGCCGCCACTGTATATCGTTAACAATTAGCGCCTTGAAATACTCTAAAGAAAACAGAACAAAGCGTTAAGTTCACTGTTAAAAATAAAAATGTACATTGCTTTCTTTGACTTTTTATTTTAACTGCAAGGGTATATAAACTTTGGCTTGCCGAAGTAAGCTTCCTTTCTTGTTTTAAGTACAAACAATCGGATATACACCGATGTTCAGGTGGAAGGTCTAATAGTCTAGTCACACTATGTGGGGTAACCTATCGAGTGAGCCAGTAACCCGATTACTCCAAAAAAGTGTTTCCACTGGGCTAACTCCAAATATCGAGTAATGACATCTAGTGTTTGTTGTTTGTGTTGTTTATTTTACTAGGGATGAACCTTCAACGATAGGAAATAAATACAAAATATACCGAAAAATACAAAAAAATACTCCGAAATACCAAAGACCCTAAAAGTACTCTACTTTTGCCCACATCTAGTTGCCTATACACAGCCTATGTAAAAAAAACAGGGTTATGTCAATAACCCCATAACTCCATAACTCCACCCTAGTGTAAATAGGCTATTAGTTTCATAGCTTTATTAGATTCTGGAGCTACCGCCAGCTGTCTAGGCGCAGAAGCAGCTAGAAGTCTGACGAATCACTCCAATATTAAAAGATGCTCGGGACAAATCAGAACAGCCAATAACTCGGAATGTTCAATAAAAGGACGTCTATCCACAAATATAATATACCGAGCCATCACCAAGCAGATAAACTTTTATGTTATCCCTGAATTAAAACAAGATGTTTATCTTGGTGTCGACTTTTGGAAAGAATTTGGTTTATTAGGGAAAATTCTAGATTTTGAGGAGGAAATGAATGAACTTGACGTTGGCAGGGACGATGATTGCGAGGAAGATCCAAAAATGCACGTCCTAGCTGAAAGTCAAAAGAAAGCCCATGAGCAAGTTATACGAAAGGGAAGGTCTTGGACGTACCGATGTAATCGAACATGTGATAGATGTTGGCAATGTTGTACCAAAGGACCAAAACTTCGACTGTGCTTGGACTCACGTGAGGTAAATAAGTGCACCCGAAAGGACGCTTGTATCAGTGCAAGGATATGCCCTTTGGTTTGTGCAACGATGCACAGACGCTGTGTCGATTAACGGATCGAGTTGTTCCGCCACATCTGCGTACGAGAGTGTTCGTCTACTTAGACGAACTACTTGTTCTATCCGATGATTTTGAATGCCACTCATCTCTCTTAACTGAGTTATCTCTATGTTTTCGAAAGGCGAACTTAACCATTAATATCGCCAAGTCAAAATTTTGCATGAAGGAAATCAAATATCTTTGTTTCATCATAGCTGACAGACAACTTCGAACCGATCCTGATAAGGTTAGCGCTATTCAACACTTTCCCATTCCTTCTACGACCAAGCAGCTTCGCAGATTCTTAAGACTTTCAGGCCAGCGTATGTGTACCATTAACAAATTTGCTGAAGAAAAATCCACCTCTCGTTTGGAATGAGTTAGCGTTCGATCTCTTAAAAAGTAAGCTGATCTCAGCACCTGTTTTGAACACACCCGACTTTGCAAGCAAGTTTCTGTTGGTATGTGATGCTAGTCTGCATGGACTTGGCTGCGTATTATCACAAGAAAAGGAAGGCGGTTTAGAAATGCCAATAGCATACATCGTTGATTCAGAACCTATCGCAGATTTACAGTCTGGCGAATTCGAATCAACTGAGTACCGCGACCTAAGAGATCGCGTAAAGCTAAATGAATCCCGACTACCAGACGTTAAGGTTTCCGATCAATTCGTGTATAAACGTACCGAGCACGCTAGCGGTGAGGTTGTTGAAAAATCCAACTCTTGGAAGCTGTGGATACCACCTGGATTGGTCAGTGGAGTTTTACATCGAGCTCACGATCCACCAGATGCGGCTCACCGAGGCACAGGCAAAATGATTCAGTATCTCAAACGTTTCCTTTTCTGGCCAGGAATGGTAACACAAATCCGAAACTTCGTGTCAAACTGTTCGACGTGCCGTTCCACCAATGGGTAAGCCTATGATGTCGGACAAACCGTTCCAAAAATTTTACATGCACTTATTAGGACCCTATCCGCGTTCCAAAAAGGGACATATCGACATTTTAGTAGTGGTAGATCACCTTACGAAGTTTCACTTTTTGCACCCCCTTAAGAAATTTACTTCTGTCCGGATTTGCGAGTGTTTAGAAAATCATGTATTTTACACTTTCGGCGTTCCCGAAACTGTTTTGACCGACAACGGATCACAGTTTAAAGGAGGCTACTTTAAAGCATTCTTGACCCGGTTCGGAGTGTCTCACACTTGTACGGCAATCTATTCACCTCAGGCCAATGCAAGCGAGCGTCGTAACAGATCCATCTTGTCAGCCATTAGAGCTTACGTTGGTACGGACCACTCAAATTGGGATATGCACCTTTACGAAAAAAGTGGTTCGCTTAGAGCGTCGATACACAGAAGTACGGGATATTCGCCCTATTTTTTTTTTTTTTTTTTTTTTTTGTTTGTTTTTATTTCTTCCTAACGCTACAAGTACAAAAAATACTTATAAATTAAAGCGCTAGTCACAATTTGTCAGATTCATGAACATAAATAAATTTCTTAACTACATTGTTCTATTGCAAATACATAAAAGCTGGATGACATTACAAACATTGATTTCTTAAAGACTAAAGTTTTCTTTTAAATTAATTACTAGTTTGAAAGATGTGTGTGTAATTTTTCTTTGAATTGCGTGGCAGATTTAATTGTTTTTAGTGGATGTGGTAGTTTGTTCCAAGAACGTACAGCACAGATAAAAAAGTGTTTCTCGGCATAGGAGTGTTTTACGACTTAACAAATTAGGTTATTTGTTCTGTTGGAAGCGCTGAGTTTTAGCTTGCTAAAAACTTTTTAGTAAAAAGATATTTTGGCTCGGCAGTTGTTATTATTTTGTGCAGCAGTATTAGTGTTTTGAGCTCGATCCAAGCTTTGAGCGGCATGTCAAAAATTTTAAAAGTTGCGTCTGAGATTCGATCTGTGCGCCTGCGATTAAATATATATCTCGCTACATTGTTGAAAGCTACAAGGAGTTTATGCTGGCTAGTAGCGTCACAATTTCCGAAGACTTCGACTCCATAAAATAGTAATGGTGTCAGCTTAGTTTTCGCAACGAGCATTTTTAAATTTATTGGTAAAAAGGTTTTCGTGTCGTTTAGTTGTCTAAGGGCCGTTTTCTCGTCCGTCCTGCAAAGTAAAATTTAGCTAATGGAAGGATAAATTTATCCCGGTGGCAAATCGGTTTTCGTTTTCTCGTCCGTCATTTAAAACTCCAAATAAAAGCAGCACTAATTTGAGACTATGTGGCAACCCCACATCAGAAGAGTTAACTAATTGTCAAAAATTAATCGAAAAACTATCGAAAAATACCATAAAACAGTCATACTAACAGCTGCTGATATAAACAACATTTCAAACTAATAAAAAAAACAATGTCGGCAGAAAAGAAGTTTCGCGGTAAAAATTATACCGATGAGCAGGAGACCATCCTTGTAGAACTGGTTTCGGAGAACAAAAACATATTAGAAAACAAGAAGTCTGACGCCGTCACCTGGAAACAAAAGGAACAGGCTTGGAAGGATTTAGCGGAACTCTTTGCCGCCAAGACTGGTGTAAGCCGCCACTACAAAGCCCTTCGGGAAAAGTTTACAACCCTAAAGAGAAAGTCGAAGGCAGAGCTAGCGCAGGAAAAGGCGGAATGCTACCGAACAGGTGGAGGACCTTCGGGCAGTGTTTTGATTATATGGAATTAGTTAAACCAAATGAATGCTCTTACTTCTTTACTTTAGATTCAAGTCGCAAAACAATTTTTTGCAAAACAAATAGTGCCGTGCTTTTACACAAGCGAAACCTTTTAACAAATTCTTCATCTTCGAAGTAATTTCTCTGGACTTGATATCTGCGCCGATAGGTTCGCACATCAGACAATTCGACGACAACCCACATAGTTTGAAGATAAATCGCTCGGGAATTCATTGTAAAATAAATTGTATGACTTGAACAATTTTGATTCATATTTAACTGTAAATAGAATCAGCTGTTTTCGAATGAAGAGTGGAACCAGATTGACAACGCTCGAATGTCTGGCAACACTTGCGCACAATCCAACCGCGAAAATTTGGCAGCCGCTACCTGCGCTAACATAAGGACGAGTAAACGATTTTTGGTTTATCACCCCGTTGTCCCGGCATGCAAACTAAAGTACGGACGAGAAAACGGCCCTAAGTATCCCATACATTTTCCCAATCGTACAACTTACATGATTACTCCAGGAAAGAGTGGAATTTATTGTAAACCCCAAGTTGCTCGCTCGATCTACATAGTTTATTGGTTGACCATTCAAGCAAAGTTTTTCCAGATGATCTTTGTTAAAAAATCGGTTAAATATTACTATGCATTTTGATTTGAGGGGGTTTAAGGATAATCCATTGCGCTCTGCCCATTTACAAACCCTGTCTAATTCACTGTTACAGACACGAACACATTCATTAATTTGGCTAACAGGACAGCATACATATAGTTGGACGTCGTCGGCATATTTCGGTCAAAACATGATTTCCAACGGCAGAGATTTCGAGCTTTTGCGTAAGCTGAGTTTGATTAGCGACGACGTGTTCCTTACCCGACCTGACACACTACAACTAGCTCGGGGTCTTGCTAAAGAAAAGATAGCTGAGACACATGAGTACAACGCTGGAAGGTACAACCTACGGAGCCGAGTGAAAGAATTGAAGGTCGGAGACAAAGTCTTCGCCAGAAATTTCACACAGAGCAACGCCCAGAAACGTTTCAACAGTAAACTAGCCCCAGTTTTCAACAAGGCTAAAGTAGTTAGAAAGCTAGGTCCTTCTTATTACGGACTAGCTGACGAATCAGGAAAACAACTAGGAGTGTATCACCTAAAGGATATTAAAGCCTAATCCACCTGTCTTTTCTTCAGTTATCGTCCTTTTCAGTCAGCCTTTGAACGACGTAACTGTGGTGTAGTAGCCAGTTGGTCCAACAAAAATCTTAATGCGTTCCACTCTACTCACAAACCAAGCTGAAGGCAAACGACACGTTAAACGGCCAGCGCAATTATTATATTTCGTCTCTATCTCATTTTCTTACTCATGCAATACATTGTTTTCGACAAGAAACACGCGGTGCGAAGCGCGAGAACGAAAAAGAACAGTACAGATCAGGCGAGTTTACCGTTTACTCGCTGTGGTGAGTTTTCGGTCTTCCTTTCTTATTGCTGCGTTGGTCTGTGTGTGACTTGACTCAAGCGTGGTCGCTGCCGAAAGTTCGTTCCATTTCAACTAGATCGCAACCCAGAGTCAGACGTGAAACAATTAAAGTGTGTAATAAACCCAGATTAAAGTCACTCCAGTTAAAAGGTGCTGACTGCAGTTCAGGCAGAGGTGGTGTGACGTCATTTCTCGGCCACATCGGCGCCGTATTCTATTCACGGTACTGGTGAAGATCTGCGGCAGGTATACTTCCACGGACTTATCGCCCAACGCGCAGCGATATCTGAATCGGCCTGCGAGCGGCCCCAACCTTAAAACGAGCGCACCGCGCACGTGTCCACGAAATACCTGTCTCCGCTACACCAACCGCTACCTCCTATCGGGAGCTTCATCACGCACACCCCGCTGCGCAAAATTGCCCACGCAGTTCAGCCACCGGATCTGATTGCAACGTCTAACCAGGAAACCGTTGACCAGCTGCCCTGATCGGCGCTGCGCTCACCGCCTGCGTACAACGAAGCGACTGGAGGATTCCATCAGCTCTTTATCGGCCACCGTTGCACCGCCGCAGGAATTTGTTGACAGGACGATCAGTTTTGTTTGTTAATTTTTTTATTTGTATTCTTTTCATTTTAATCAGTTGGTTGTAACTTAAACATAATCATGTAAATTCAATTCGATTAGCAGCTGTAGGGAACAGTGAGCTGTTTTCAAAAAGAATGCCGCAACAGCTCTCCCTTTTCTAAAACACTGGCGTCAGATTATGTAAATGGAATCTTGTAAAGTTTCTTTCAGTCCAGATCTTCGTCAACAGCAACGATCGGCCCAGCGTTGCTAGTGAACGGACGGATATCTTGTGAGTTTTGAACATTTTCTATTGCTTGATTCCATATACGTATATCTGAACCCCTACATGCCATAAGATTCAATAGCCGTTAATTTCGCATCCTATATGAGCCTCCCTCACTATTAAATACAGCTGCCTTTCGTAATTAATTATAAGTCAAATCACAATCTTGTCGGGAGCCATGTAAGCATTTTTTTTTTGGAGAATAATTAAAGTAAAGTTAACTCAAACCATGGACTCCCAGTCGAACTTTAAGTAAGCGACCGAATAGTGGTCAATTCTTGGAAGAGCTATATTTTGTTATGAGAATTTTTGAAGTATCATCTCCGCGAAGGAAATTGTGAATAAACGTGTTATATCATGCAAATAATCATGGATTAAATTTAATAGTTGGATCGTCGCGATTACAGAAATCAATTCCAGATCATGCGTTAGGTAGACTTAAATACAAAGTCTGAAAAAGGGGTGACCGATCATATTACGCGCGCGTCACCATGGTAGGGAGGGTAAGGACATGGGGTTACAACAGCTCACACACCCCAAATTCGTTCTAAATTAGTACCACTCATCATAATTCCTACCGTTTCAGCCCACATCTTAGTCCAATCTGTAGTTTTCCATATAGTGCACTTAATTTGTTATGCAGTGCAACATAGAAGGTTTAAGAAAGAACCCATACCCTATCCGGCGAGCTCAGTCAGAAAAAAAGCAAGAAGTGCACGACCTCTGATACCCCTATGCACCCCTATACCCCTCACCAATGCACATGCTACACACGGCCCACGGACAGTGAAACAACCAACCAGATCAACAGGCAACTACAACCGGTAGGGGCATTGACCCCACATCTAGGGCAGCAAAGGGCATAAGGGCAATATGTCTTGAGCTGAAAAGGGATGGAAAATTATAACACAAAAACAAATATTCAGAAAGTGCACTTACCAAGTATTTTTTGCCAATTCACCATATGCTTAGGGAAAGGGGCGCCAGCAATATTTGGCGGTCGATTGGCACTATCGTATAACAGCCGATCGATGGGCACGAGACATTGGAATTAACAGCATATGAAGGGTCACTCTGATAAACATCGCAACGAATAGGTGGCAACGCCACCCCAAGGTGATATCGATAGTTAGACCAAGACGGCCACAGGAGACCGCGAATCATACTGGAGCGGGATATTTGAGTTTGAACGGCAACATCGGGATTCAAGGAATTTTACATCGACGAGGGGAGCATCGTGGGAGGTGTTCAAGGAAGACGGATCGGCGCAGTCTAACTCAACAAGGAGCTGCAGGCGTCGAGGGAAGGATCAAGGAGACTCAACGGCTACAAGGATACACAGGATAACAGCCAGAGAGGAACAACGAGAATTCCTACGTCTTGGGGGAAAACGACTGAGGGTGGGACTAGAGCAAGAGGAAGAACGAATGGACTCAAAGGCTACAAGGATACACAGGATAACGGCCGGAGAGGAGGAACAAGCTCACTTTCGTCACCCGAAGAAAGGGGGGAATGTGAGGAGTTAAATAACTCCGCACAAATAACGCCAGGAATAAGTGCACGGAAACCTGCCAGTTGCTAGTTACGCAACTAATTAGTAACGGCAACGCAGGAAAAGAGAGTTTGGAGAAAGCAGTTAAAGAGAGAGTGGAGAGAATACGAGGAGAGAAGGTGTACAGAGTACGAACCCAAAGTGAGTTTGTAGAGATTGGGAGAGACGGAGCGGAGAGAGACGTCAGAGAGAGACGGCACTAGTCAGAGCGAGAGCGCAGGCGTGCCGTGAACAAAGGAATGAACGGTACAGCGCTGCACATTGAACTTTGGTGTGGAGCCGTGCGCAGAGGGTGAAAGGCCGAACGGTAAAACCGCGGACTTTGGACCCTGGATTGGAGAGAAGAAAAGGAGAGGCCGAGGATTAACGGCAACCGGAGGCCTATATAAGCGGGCCCAGCGATGGAATCAGGACCAGTCATCGAGCATCAAATCGCGAGTGAACAACGTCTAGTAAAAGTCAAAGTCAAGGAGAAGCAGCCGTGGAAAACCAGCAATGAGCAAGATCGCTACGTCAAGACGTTCGGGACCAAGCAAGTCTCCGAATTGCGACACAGGTAGCTGAGGTCCTTCAAGGCAACACACGGCTAAGTCTGCAGAGCATCGAGGTCGGCTGTAATGCCGATTAGTCCGGCTACAATGGCTGTAATACCGATTAGTCCAGCTGCATCGGCTGTGATACCGATTAGCCCGTATACGTTGGGCGTAATACCGACAAGTCCGGCTAGATTGGCTGTAATACCAACTTGAATAGCTGCATCGGCCGTAATACCGACCAGTTGAGCAGGGACCAGGCAGACTTAGCACTAGAATCACCACCTGCCGATCGCGGAGCACAGGCTGCGGATTTCAACGGAGCAACACGGAACAACGCTGTATTGTAAGCATTGTAAACCAGAGCCGTAAATAAACGTCTCCTTAACCGAATTCTGAAATTTCAATATCCCGATTTTAATAAAGAATTTAGCATAACAACAGATGCTAGCCAACAAGCATGTGGAGCTGTTCTTCCTCAAGATTACTACTAGGCTACTGGTAGGCCTATGCAACAAGATCCTTTACGAAAGGAGAAAGTAATAAAAATACAACAGAACAAGAGTTAGCCGCTATTCACTGGGAAACAAACCATTTTCGACCATATATTTATATAAAACATTTCACAGTCAAAACAGACAAATCCAAGTTCAAAATTAACACGAATGAGATTAGACTTGGAAGAATATGAGTTTACAGTGGAATATCTTAAGGGAAAAGACAACCATATAGCTGACGCGCTATCAAGAATAACAATAACGGATAAACAGAAAAATTCCTGCGCAGGAAATAAAAAAAGAAAAAAAGATTTTCCTAGGCATATTCTAAATAGAGCTTCCCAGCCCAACGTATACGAAGTCATTGTTAATGACGAGGTACGAAAAGTAGTGACCTTGCGAGCAACTGATTCACTTTGCCTACTAAACCATGCAAAAGTTATAGCAATAATTGATGTTAGCTATTTGTACGCCATTGGAATTCTCGACTTAGATCAGTTCTTTCAAAGGCTTAAACAATAAGCCGGTATACTTAATATCAGCCAACTCAAAGTGGCACCGAGCGAAATGATCTTTGAAACCATTTCAATGGAATCTTTTAAAATTATGGGCAATAAAAAGCGCTACTCAAGCCGGTGACCCAATTATCAAATAATGATAAAGAAAAAGAAGCAATACTGTTAACATTCCATGATGATCCAATACAAGGAGGTCATACAGTCATAGCTAGAACATTAGCTTCGACAGGGTAGTTGTGGATACAATCGGTCCACTACCTGAAACCTAAACAAGGAAAGGAATACATAGTAACGCTAATTTGCGATTTAACTAAGTACCTTGTAGCAATAACAATCAAAAAACAAGAGAGAACGTTATAGTCGGGTGCCCCGACTATCAGATACCCGTTACTCAGGTTAATGGAGTGCGAGGGAGATGGAGACAGAAACTTTGATCACGCATAACTTTTTAACGAATGGTCAGATTTTAAAAATTTTCTTCTACATTTCGATAGGTATTGATAAACACAATAATATTATTATATTTGATGGACGTTGATGCACTACGAGCAGTACAAACAAGTGGCCCAACGATACCAAGCACGTGCTTGTTACGCGCGGGACCCTTTATCAATTAGGGCAAAAATGCGAGTTCGCGAGGAAAATACATGAAACAGATACTACAACTAAGATTGAAGCAAATGAGATAAAATTTTAGTTTTTAATACGGGGATAGATGTTGAAGTGCAAATTAAATGATAAAGATTGTTATAATTTTTACATAGAACAAGAAAGGGCTCATGCAGAGTAAAATTTGATGTACATCGAGGCAAATTAAGAGGGTAATAATTTCGTGTTAGTCTAGCGGGAACATTAAAAGTTAAACGGTTTACCAGTTCTACAGAATCAATATCACCTCTTATAAGATTATGCATAAAAATAGTACCAAGCATTATTCTACGGTTTTCAAGTGTAGGTAAATTAAGCAATAGTAATCTACTCTGGTAGGAAGGAAGCCTTACGTTTTGATCCCAGTTCAAACTACGAAGGGCAAAAAGAAGAAATTTTTTTGCACCGACTCAATACGGTCGATGTGCACTTGATATTGTGGACTCCAAACTGAAGAACAATATTCCAAAATAGGACGGACAAGGGAGGTAAATAATAATCTGGTTGTATAAGGGTCATCAAATTCTTTTGACCAACGCTTTATAAACCCAAAAACACTCATAGCTTTATTGACAGTGGCCATTATGTGGCAATCAAATTTAAGTTTTGGGTCGAGAAGAACACCTAAATCGTTAATTGAATAAATACGGTCGAGTGGTGTATTTTGAAGAGAATAACTAATAAACGTAGGAGTACCCCTATAAAAAGTCATAACGTTGCATTTAAGGCAGTTCAGATTTAAAAGGTTGTACTCACACCATCCCTGAAAACAATCAATATCTGACTGTAAGTTGAAACCTGACCCTACATCTTTATATGATAAACAAAGCTTAACATCGTCAGCGTACATTAGTACACGAGAATGTGCTACGATAGAGGGAAGATCGTTAATAAACAAAGTAAACAGCAAAGGGCCTAAATGACTACCTTGAGGAACTCCAGATGTCACGTTGATCATTTTAGAAACAGCGCTCTTAAATATAACCCTCTGAGTCCTACCATTCAAGTAACTTGAAATCCAAGTTAATAGATTACATGGAAACCCAAGCTGATCTAATTTGAATAAAAGGAGAGAGTGGTTAACAGAGTCAAAGGCCTTACTAAAATCTGTATATATAACGTCTGTCTGCATGTTATTCTTATATCCATTTATTACAATGGATGACAATTCAAGAAGGTTGGTGGTGGTTGATCTTCGCTTAACAAAACCATGCTGACACGGTGATATTAGCGAGGAACATAAATGCTGCAAATGAGAAGTAATAATACGTTCAAATGCTTTAGGAATTGCCGACAATTTAGAAATGCCTCTATAATTCTGGGCATCCGCCTTCGCACCCTTTTTGTGGAGTGGAATAATGAAAGAGTCCTTCCAGATAGTTGGAAAAACTGATGATGAAATAGACAAATGAAAAAGTTTAAGAATCGGTTTACAAATGGTTGAAGCACAAAACTTAAGCACACTCCCAGGGAGTCCATCAGGACCGGGAGAATACGTTGGCGTTGTTGTTGCTAAATCCTTTAAAAGAGAACTTTCGGTAATTACAGGGGTAAAAATACAATTAGCCCTATTTAAGGGGTTAGGGTAGGTAGGGTTTGACCAAGCAGCCGAACTATAAGTAGTTTGGAAAAACTCGGCAAATAAATCCGCAATTTCAAAATCCGACGATGCCTCTTTTGAGTTTAAACGTACCGATGAAGGCAATGCCGAAGACTTACGCTTGGCATTAACGAAGTTATAAAACTGCTTCGGATCATTTGAAAATTCGAATTTACATCGATTTAAATACATGGAATAGCAATGACTGTTGAGAACATTAAAATCTGAACGAGCCACCACGTATTTCGAAAAATCAGATGGCTTACCCGATTTTTTATACTTTTTATAAGTGTTTGATTTAAGATTTTTAAGTCTTTGAAGCGCATTGTTAAACCAAGGAGGCCTGTTTAGCTTAGGCGGAAGCCTGTCAGGAACGCATTCGTCAAAAAAAGTGTTTAAAACGCTATAGAAAAGTTCAATTGCACATTCAATATCCATGCAATTGTACAAATCAGTCCAATTATATTGCGAAATCATGTAGTTTAGTTTAGTATAGTCACATTTACGAAAGCATCTCATTTTAGTTTGAGGAACTAAAGGAGAAAGGGTATTAGTACAGGGGAGGCCAATTGTCAATTCCAATGTTGGGTGATACCGGTCTTCAGGTACAACAAGTGCGTCAATTCTAGATACCGTAACTTCATGCGGATCTAAAACAAATACTAGATCTAATTGTCTATTTAATGAATTTCGTATAAAGCTTACTTGCTGTAACGATAATTCTAAAAGGCCATCCACAAAATCATGGGTAGATAAAGGTGTAGCTACAAGTGAGTCAGTGGGAAGAGACCAAGAGATATTAGGGAGATTGAAGTCACCCAAAACAATCAAAAGGTCTCTGTTGGAAAGGAAGGACTGAACAGATTTTATAGCAGACAGATGGTGCTCATAAATTATTAAATCAGAGCCAGGAGGAATATAAGAACAGGTTACAAAAATAGATAAGGATTGAATGGAAACTTTGACACTAACAAATTCAATATCGTTAGGGATATGAATGTTAAGTCTCTCTGATGTTAAACTAGAGGTAACGGCAATCAGTACACCACCCCCCCTACGCGGGGAGCGATCGGTCCTGTAGGTGTTAAAGTTCATTGACAAAACTTCAGAGTCAGATATCTCTGGTTTCAGCCAAGTTTCCGTAAAAGCCAAAATATCTTCAGTAAATGCAGAGGAGTCAGCATAAAGCTTTGGTAGCTTCATATTTAGTCCTCTAACATTTTGATAAGCCAAAAATAAACCTGTTAGTTTTTTGGCACAGTGGAAGGCCTGTTATTAGGCACAGTGGAAAGCCGATTATTAGGCACAGTGGGAGGCCTGTTATTTGTTCTCGGTTTATTGGGAACAAATTCTTTAATTACCAAATCATCATTAAGCCAAAAGCTTTCAGAAAGGAGTACATTAAACACATCAGGCGGAGCAAATATTTTAAAAGAAGATATCCTACGGGCGTACGAAAATCGAAATTGTTCAACTTCAATGTCCTCGGATGGGAATTTTTCACGTATGAATTCCAAAACATCCTCAGATTTGGTATCCGGGGTAAATCTAGAAACAAACAATTGCTTCCTATGTGGAACAACTGAAAGTTTCTTACGCCCCCCAGCTGCAGTCTGAACCTCACTCGGCTGGGACCCAGAAGCGGTTCCTACTGTATCTACGGTCAGCACCGACTTCTGTGCCTCAGGTTGGCATCCAGAAAACTGCATTTTTACTTTTCCAAAATATTTAATTTTTTAAAATCGTATTTAAGCGATTGTGGGCGTTAGAGGGGGCGTGGCACTTTTTTAAAACAAACTTGCGCTGCGTAGGAACTCCTAGAATCTGTATGCAAAATGCCAATCTTCTAGCTTTTATAGTTTCCGAGATCTCAGCGTTCATCCAGACAGACAGACAGACAGACAGACAGACAGACGGACAGACCGACGGACAGACCGACGGACAGACGGACATGGCTAGTGATCCTGATCAAGAATATATATACTTTATGTGGTCGGAAACGCTTCCTTCTAGCTGTTACATACTTTTGCACGAATACAATATACCCTTTTACTCTACGAGTAACGGGTATAATAAAGTGCAAAACAAGAGAGAACGCTATAGTCGGGTTGGTGTCCCGACTATCTAATACCCGTCACTCAGCTAAAGGGAGTGCGAACGCTGTACTCGGGTTGGTGTCCCGACTATCTAATAATCGTAACTCAGCTAAAGGGAGTGCGAGGGAGATAGATATATAAACAATTTTGATTGCGTATAACTTTTTAATGAATGGTGCGATTTGAAAAATGTCTTCTACATTTCGATAGGTATTAATAAACACTATAAAATTGCGTTTATTTATTTTTAAAATCTTAAAAGATGTGGCCTCCAGACACATTTGAAAATTATTAATGGCGATTGTGGGCGTTAGGGAGGCGTGGCAGCTCGATGAAACAAACTTGCGCTGCGTAGGAAGCCCAAGAATATGTGTGTGAAATCTCAACCTTCTAGCTTTTATAGTTTCCGAGATCTCAGCGTTCATACGGACAGACAGACGGACAGACGGACACGGCTAGATCGGCTCGGCTAGTGATCCTGATCAAGAATATATATACTTTATGGGGTCGGAAACGCTTCCTTCTAGCTGTTACATACTTTTGCACGAATACAATATACCCTTTTAATCTACGAGTAACGGGTATAAAAAAAAAATTATAGCAAAAGCTATAATCGAAGATTTTATTCTGAAATACGGTCCAATGAAGACGTTCATTACAGACATGGGAACAGAATGCAAAAATTCGATAATTGAAGGTTTATGTAAAAACTTAAATATCAAAAACATAACTTCAACAGCACATCATCACCAGACATCTCAGTTGATAAAACAGATTGGGATGTATGGTTGCAATACTACGTATATCGTTTCAACACAACACCCTCTATGGCACTTGACTATTTTCCATATGAGTTAGTTTTTGGTAAAACATCAAATTTACCCAAACACTTCAATAGTAGTAGTAGTAGTATAATTATTTATTTATAAAAAAAAACATTGAGTGAACGGCATTACAAATTTACAATTAAAGTGGATTTACAGAGTTTTGTGTGTGTTTTTTTTTTTTATAAACAAGAAAGTATTAGAAAATAAATGGACTTGGTTATTTAAACCCTCTGTCGATCTCGGCTTTCCCAGTGTCAAAACTGCCAGTGTACTACACCTGACTTCCCGGGTCTTTCCCACATATCAGACCGTTCCACCAATCAGTTTAAAAAACTAGGAGAGCTGAGTTTCGTCTTAGAATTAAAAAATGCAGTTTTTAAAAGTTTTCCATTAAAATATTATTACGGTACTGCAGAGCCTGGTTGATGTAGTTGTAGAGAGTTGACCAGCACTGCCCATTCAGCAAATCGTGTACATCAAATCGTGAGCCATACCAAAATGCAGCAGGCGAAACTCCCGTAAAATGGGGCAGTGTCCTATAAAGTGCACGATGTTTTTCTGCTCCCTCATATTATCGGGCACACTGTGTCGCTGGCTGTCACCTTTGGGATGTAGCTTAGTGGGAGGATATCCCCCTGGCCATAAAAATGGTACGGATCTTCTCCACAGTGAAAGCCTCTGTAAAATAGTTATTGACTCCCAGATCGTATTCAAGAGACCTATGAGTCAGCCGAGTTGCGCTTCTCCTTGATTCCGTCTCGAACTGAGTCCTATACGTTTATTGCAAATGTACTAGTATACATTGAGAAGGGTCACCTAACTGTAGCCTTTCTCCGTAGGTCTCGGCAAGCGTCTCCCATTCTATGACCCATTGCTTACGTTCCTGAACCAAATAGTTCGCTAGAATTCGCGGCAGCCTACGTTCAGGCATGGATACCACTCTCTGGATATATCTGAAATGCATTTGCGACAGTCCTGTTTCAAGATATAGCATCCTGTTCGGGGTAAATCTGGGTAAACGAAAAATCTTCTTTAAAAAGAATCTTAGAAGACTTTCAACTTCTTCATAGGGTAAGATGCCCCAGACCTGCGCGCCGTAACATAATATTGACCGCATTGCTGCACTAAACAGCTTGTACTTGCTTCTCATTGGAACATCCTTTTTCCCTAGCAGCGATTTCCTCTAGATTCCATCTAGCAGAATTGACCCTAAATTCCACACAATCGACAGTATTTGTGCAGAGCATTAATCATTTCTTTCAGTTCGTTGTAGGTGTAGCGTACTTAAGGAATTCCGATGGTATCCTATCTGGCCCGGGTGCTTTTCTTTCTTTTAACATTGCAATCATATTTTCCACTTCTTGCCCTGTTACATACCCATCTATAATCTGATTTTGTACCGACGGCATTGCAAAATGCAGGGGTTGCGTCCAATCAGGAGGGGGAAGATCACGGAAATGGTTTCCTAGATCGTCTGCATTAACTTCCATTGATTTTACAAATTAACTTCCATTGAGTTTCTTAATAGTAGTCCAATAAGCCCTGCTATCATCAGGGGTTCTCAAATCTGCCCCACAACTTGTTGCCA
This sequence comes from Drosophila lutescens, assembly GCA_037075285.1. Taxonomy (NCBI): domain Eukaryota; kingdom Metazoa; phylum Arthropoda; class Insecta; order Diptera; family Drosophilidae; genus Drosophila; species Drosophila lutescens. The sequence goes on from JBAMCF010000635.1 coordinate 29,324, forward strand.
GGTTTCGGTCCAACTTTGTCCTATAGTTCTCCTTCTCTCGATTTCGCCAAATCAGACTTAGCAGAAGTCCAAGCGCCGCTGTGACTGCGTTCGATGTTGTGGAGAGAGTGACTGTAACTTCCAGCGGCAGATGGTCAGAGAATATTTGACTGCTCACTTCCAAGTCTTTGATGTTTTTTTATCCATGTGCTGCGTGCCATACATAGGTCGATGGTAGATCGACCTTCACTTTTCATAAAGCTGTAATCGCCCAAAGGATCGCCTGACGTACTTCCATTGACCAACGTGAAGCCGAACAGGTCCATTAGGTTCCGGCCATTGGCGTCTGTTACTTTGTCTTTGGCATTACGGGCATCATTAAGGGCACTTGTGCTTAACTGTTGGTCAAAACCGAGAAGTTGCGCTTCTCCCAACCTTGCGTTACAATCTCCTATGATCAGTGCACTTTCACTTAATCGGACATGATTTAAAACCTCATATAACATTCCAGAATCTCTTTCCCAGTGATTGCAATTAATGTACACTGGTAGTAGGTGCAGGTTTTCACTTTCTACAGTTGGATAATAATTGTCTCATCTACATTTATGAAACTAATTATATTCTGTTCGTGAAGTTCGTGAAGGATGGCAGGCACCCATCTAAGCACAAAGTCTTTAAATTTTACTTCGACAGCATCCAATTTGGATTCCAGAAATGTTTCAGATAGAATGAAAATTTGAAACGACGCAATGTATTGGAAGAAATCATTATATTTAAGCTTATTTTTTATTCCTGCCACGTTATAGGACAATATTCTGATCTCCAGTCTCTCTATGGTATCGGGCTCTTTAATCGCATTTACACATGCAACATTACTACATTCTAACATAGGACTACATTTAATACATTTATTTTTGTTTCTATTTAGTTTTTTGACTTGGACTTTTGGCTTAAGAACGCATACGTAATGTGAGACATTTCCAAACTGTTTCCGTATATTTCTTTAAATTTAGGTTCAGCTGGTTTTCCTTGCCACATAAGCACCTTGTTGTTATTAAACGACATCCAATTTCCGTCTACGTTGATGCTGTCGTTTTGGACTTTTACTTTTGTTTCCCTGCGAATGGCCAGAAGAATCTTTATACCCGTTACTCATAGAGTAAAAGGGTATATTGTATTCGTGCAAAAGTATGTAACAGCTAGAAGGAAGCGTTTCCGACCCCATAAAGTATATATATTCTTGATCAGGATCACTAGCCGAGTCGATCTAGCCATGTCCGTCTGTCTGTCCGTCTGTCTGTCTGTCTGTCCGTCTGTCTGTCTGTATGAACGCTGAGATCTCGGAAACTATAAAAGCTAGAAGATTGGCATTTTGCATGCAGATTCTAGGAGTTCATAAAAAGTTATGCGTGATCAAAGTTTCTATCTCCATCTCCCTCGCACTCCCTTTACCTGAGTGACGGGTATCTGATAGTCGGGGCACCCGACTATAACGTTCTCTCTTGTTTTTCTACTGTCAAATCCTTGTCAAGGAACACCTGGCTTCCACGTAACTTGTGACCATTCTTCAAAATGTTTTCCGCTTCTCCTTGGGATTCGCATTCTACCAAAACCATAATTTAACCATCCCGGTCATTTAGATTTCGCACATCGAAAGCCTTGAACTTTTTAATTGCAGTTTCTCTTCAATTAAAATATTAACAGCCAGTTTGCAGTTTTTATCTACTTTTAGGCCTTTTACCACTACGTTTTTTTTCTTTTGTTGTTCTAGCAACATATTTATCGTACGCTTATCGGCTTCTCTATCAGCACGAAGGCTTTTCACCTCTTCTTTGAGCCGCGTGTTGTCGTCGGTTATCTGTTTGACCGTGCAGCGAAATGGCACCAATATCGCTTTTCAGATCCTGTTTTAGCCCTTCGACGTCCAATTTAGCTTTTTAGCTTTATATCAAGCAGCTTCGACATAGCTGATGTCAGCTCCTTCAAGGACGCTCCTCCTGCAATATTTTGTGATGCCTGCACTGGTGATAAGTAGTTATCTTTTTCATCCGAACTAGACATGACTACTATAAGTTTTATCTACACGGCTAGAAGTATGCACTATTTTTGCAAAAAGGTAACTGGCGCCCTCCAACGGTGGTCGCTACTGGATAGGTTTTAAAATTTTCGTAGAGTGTTAGCCAACTCACTGCGGCTGCGACCAGCTGACGATTACCACCTCTAGTCTTGTTTACTTCTTCCCACGCTGGTTCAACTCGTCCGCGTTTTCCTGCCTTTTCCGGTTTTTCGCAGCTTTCGCCGACAAAAATGAGTGAAAACCTGGTTCAGCTTCTTGGAAAGCAAAGTGCTATTTTTCCTGAGGTGCGTTGCTCCACAGCTGACCCTCCGTGTTTTCTGCGGTCAGTGAGCCGTGCGTCGTCGTTTGGCCGTAAGTTTATGTTTTTAATAGTGCGGGTGTCTTGATATGAGACACTTTTTCTCACTCAACTACACAGTTTCGCTCTTCTTCTTCTTCCAACAATTCAATAGTATAGGTAATATAAAACCATTATATAACACAGATGATTTAAAAAATCTAAGTTTAGACTAGAACAAGCATTTAAGAGAGCTAGATTAATGCTAGAATGTCATAATCAAAAACTTAACCATGACAGAAATATTTTAAACTTTAATTTACAAATTGGAGACCAAGTTTTATTAAAAAACTTAACTTGCAGTTAAAATAAAAAGTCAAAGAAAGCAATGTACATTTTTATTTTTAACAGTGAACTTAACGCTTTGTTCCGTTTTATTTAGAGTATTTCAAGGCGCTAATTGTTAACGATATACAGTGGCGGCATTTTGAATAATTTGCATAAATTTTTAACAATGTTTCAAATTAAACTTTTGATATTGTTGAGCCGAACAAGAAACTGTTTTCACGTTGATCTGTTTTAGCGTTAAGCTGAACCGAAAACGTTATTTATTATGTATTATTATTATTAGCTTTGAACTTAATTATTAATTATTAGCTTTGAACACATGAACACTTTGAACTCAACTGAACTGAATACGTTTTGGTTGTCATGATTTCTAATTGTTCAAAACCACCACGCCTACATAAAATTTAAAATAAAAAAATCTTACTATTCCTATGGGAGCCTTAAGATATAGTGGTCCGATCCGGCTCGCTCCGACATATGTACTACCTGCAATAGAAAGAAGACTTTTGGGAAAGTTTCATTGCAATAGCTTTAAAACTGAGAGACTAGTTCGCATAGAAACGGACAGACGGACATGGCTAGATGGACTCGGCTATTGGTGCTGATCAAGAATATATATATCAAACAAAAACACCTCTTAACGAGGTAAAAAAATAGTGACGACCGCACCTTCAACATACAAAAGATCTGATATCATATTTTGTGACGAAAAATAATTTTACATTCGAAAATATAAAAACACTTTCTAAAACTTACTCACTTCTATTGTATCTGCTTGTATCATAGCTTCGATTAAGTCTTCAGCAGTTTTTCTTTTTCAGTTTTTCCAGAGATTTAGCTGCTTTAGCTTTCTGAATGGCAGTCTTAGCTTCGATTAAGTCTTCAGCGGTGAGCAATATTTTTTCTGAAGGAATTATTTCCAACATTCCTTCGTTTAACTTTGAGCATTGTTCCCTTGTAGGAAATAAACAAATTGTATGTGCAGGCAACTTTCTAATGTATTCGATGAGTTCGGAAAGACATGTTTCAATTGTATCGCTATTTAATTTAATTTCTCGTTTATTATTTATTTATTTATTTATTTATTTATTTATTTATTTATTTATTTATTTATTTATTTATTTATTGATTTATTTATTTATTTATTTATTGATTTATTGACTTATTGATTTATTGATTTATTGATTTATTGATTTATTGATTTATTGATTTATTGATTTATTGATTTATTGATTTATTGATTTATTGATTTATTGATTTATTGATTTATTGATTTATTGATTTATTGATTTATTTATTTATTTATTTATTTATTTATTTATTTATTTATTTATTTATTTATTTATTTATTTATTTATTTATTTATTTATTTATTTATTTATTTATTTATTTATTTATTTATTTATTTATTTATTTTTTTATTTTTTTATTTAATTATCTATTTATTTATTTGCTTTTTTATTTATTTATTTCTTTGTTTATTTATTCATTTATGTATGTATTTATTTATGTATTTATTTATTTATAGAATTTTATAATGGAACAGTTTAAAACAATTTTAACGATTCCCTCACCTTAAAATACAGTTTGGATACGCACATACTAAATTCAATGCTTAGGCAGCGTTAGTTGTGTTGGGCTGGCAAAAGTGGCGATTTTCGTTTCAGAATATCTTTTAAACGTGACTTTTTACAGTAATGTAAAAATTTACAGTAATATACCAAAATTTAAGGAATCTCAAGGGCTATACAGTTTAAAGTTTTAAGGAAAATCGTTAGAGCCGTTTTTGTAAAAAATAAAAAAAAGCTAAAAAAAAAGTTTTAAAAAATTTTCTTTTGTTCATATCTTTTTAACTATTATATTTACACAAATTGCAAATAGAAGGCGTTTATAGCATTTAAAAATACCTTTCAAACGAGATGCAGCACAAGTCTGTAGCTTTAGTAGTATAGAAGTTACGGCTTTCCGAATTTTAGCTATTTATAGCTGTTTTTCCGCCAAACTAGCGAGTTTTTCCAAAAGTGGTAGAACAAAAGTTTTTTATATCGATGTGATGAACGTCATATCAAATTTTCAAAACTTAAAAAACATGTTTTAAACAAACTGACAAACTGACAAACAAATTTTCATTTTGGGAAGACGAAGAAAATCGTATTTTGGCTATAACTTTTGAACGGAGCGTCGGATTTTATCATATGACCCCTCATTCGACGGGTATTTTCAATAGGAACACAACTAAAACATTGCGAGGGGGCATTTACCCCCACCGGCCCCAACAGCCCCAAAGCCAAGCCAATTGATTTTCTTAAAGTCTTGGTATGCAATCCTTTAAGTTTTTGCAATACCTTTCGATTGGTGTATTACTTATTACGATCGGACTATCACAGCAGATTTTCATTTCTTCGTGTATATATAGTGGTCGCCTTCGCACACTCTCCTGGTGCGCTTCGTCATTACATGGACTGCCGTCCATAGTGACTTTATGTGGTCGGAAACGTCTCCTTCACTGCTTTACAATATCTGACTGAAATTCTAATACCCTTTGCACGGGTATAATGAAACAGGGCATAAGCTAGACTTTAAATATACTGGATCTAAAAAAAAAAAAAAAATATTATGTATGTAAACAAAAAATTAATAATAATTTCATTTATTGTGAGGAGTCGTAAAACTCCCCACATATCTCGAGGCAGAAGAGCCCCTAGCAACAGCGAAGGCAGCGCGAAGGCGGCAGAATCCAAGGGCATTCAGGTCCACCGGTAAGTACTGGACCTTGGACCCGGCCAAAGCGGAGAGATCGTGAAATAACGGTACCGCGCTGGACCTTGGACCCACGCCGCCAAAGGGCAATAAGGTCGATCGGTAAAGCCGTGGACTTTGAACCGGCGCAAAGAGGATGCACCGTGAATTAACGGGACATCTTGGACCTTGGACCCGATGCGTGCCGTGAGCAAAGGGAAATAACGGGACACACTTGGACGTTGGACCCTAGCGAGCCGTGTGCAAAAAGGGAAACAACGGGACCCCGCCGCTGCCTATAAAAGGGAAGGCGCAGGCGCAGCTCGGGGCAGTCAGTGGAAGTTCGCGAGGAAGTCAGTTGGAGTAAGCGCGCCAGCCCGATCCGTGAAGAGGCACGGGACGTGTCGGTCGGAAGTTGCGACCCTGACAGCCGAAGAACAGGAGGACAGTCAACCAAGATACGCGAGCGGAAGTACAAGTGCAACAAGTGAACAAGAGATCAAGAATACAAGTGCGAGGATTCAATCGAGTGCGTGGCCGTGATAGTACCGTGGAAGCCGAGTGCTCAACGCCCAGATCAAGATACCAGAGTCAAGACGCTAGGCCAAGGCTGAGACTGCAACGGTGAGATCTGCAGGACACAGAGATTGGAGTGGAGACAAGTGCAGGACAGGAGCAGAATTAAGCGAAGGACGAGCTACTGGCAAGGTGAGCGCGGATCAAGAGTTTGTGCCAGGCGTCGGGGTTACGGTGGATTGACGATAAGGCTGAATCCACGGATTTGACCTGTCGGGACATTTGTTTCTCAGGCTAGAGCCAGACCGACCCCAGGGAACACGACGAAACAGGTGATCCCAGGATCATTCTGGTCGGACCCGAAAGGAAGGTTGTACAGACTTTTGAGTCCTACAAGCCGGGTGGAACTGGAGAGACGCCGTTGGAGAACGACGCCGCAGGAGTCCACAAGTAGCACGAAGGGAGACGAGAGCAGCGACGCCGTCGAAGAGCGCCGCCGAGAATCGCACGAAGTGAATCCTGAGCCGTGGGTCACGGGCAGTCACGCAATACAAATTTGGGGGGACGAACACACAATATCTCTGAGCTAGTCGCGGCGTTTACGTAGCGACACTTAGAAAATAACTTCATGTAATTACGTTATTTTTCAAAAAGAGGGAGATGTAGTGTTACGCATCGATTTAAATACAGACACATTGTTTGGCATTTTGCATTTGGCCACAATAGCAAAACACAAATATACAAACCAAGCAGTTCCCGAGTGCCCGGTTATATGACCACCCTCGAATGCGTGAGAACTGCAGTGTCAGCATATTTGATTTGTGCGTCCGCTCCGAAAGCCAAGTGAACATAGTATCTCTCTCTCTCTGCCGGCGTCTCTGCCGACATAGCTGGGCGATTTTAGCTTTATGCTAATATGTAACAGGATTGAAAATCAATGAAGAATGAAAGCTCGGGAGCGTACCATCGAGTCGCTCCCAACTCAACATAAAGATTTAAAAACTCTAAACACCATCTCTGAATTTATTGGACTACAGAGGGGGAATCATCATAATACAAACCCATGGAGAGCTGTAGGAAGCCTTCATGGAGGAGAGAGGGACATGTACATCAAATAGACGGTAAAGGACCTCATAAAAGTACCCAACCGCATCATCAACAGGAAGGTCAACAAGATAGGACCAGCTTACTGGTTTCATTGGAGTCCTGTTCACTTTCTGCAAAGATAGTTCAACTAGACCATCAATAAAGTCATGTTGCATCCTAAGAATCATTACCAATGAGTCAATACTCTCCAAACAAAAAATACTGGGAAGATGAAAGTCACCGATCACAATAAGTTGGTCAGTTTCAGCAAGCAACAAGGAGATAGAATGTATGGCGGACAAGTGCAATAGATACACGTAATATTTAGAGCCGGGGGTATATAGGAGCAAAATTGTTAGTTTTTGGGAAAGATAATTTGACGGAATAAATTCAATAAGCACAGAAGTTAAATCGTGATGAGTAATAGAGTCTTACAAAAAACACGAGACTCGACTCAGGGCATCAGCATGTTTCATTTGAGTCCTTGAACGATGTGAACTCCAGTCCAGTTACGATTGTGAACTTTATGCGTAACACATAAACACGCCACTTGACTAGAGGTCCTATAATATCCAGTACTTCCAGAATGGTGATGTTTTTCGGCTCATGTATTGGACTGGATGGAAAGCACTGTCTACAGGGTTCTTCTGTTGTAAAACTCCGCCAAAACCGTACTTGGACGCGTCTGTGTGGATTTCCGTTTGTAAATTTGGATTATACAACTTGAGGACTGGTTCGCTTATGAGAGCAGTCTTCAGTCTTTTAAACGCCAATTGTTGTTTCTCTCCGAATTCATACATTGAATTGCCTCTCAGTAAATCCGACGAGGGCCTGGCGATGGATGGTTTACAAACTTACAGAAATAAGAAGTCAGACCTAAGAATCGCTGAATCGCTTTTTTGTCATGTGGTACAGGAAACTCTTTCACAGATTGAATCTTCTCCGGACTTGGGGTAATGGTTTCACGTGAATTATTTATCCCAAAAACTGTACTTTACTGTGCAAAATTTGGCACTTACTCCAGTTGATACGTAAACCGTTCCGAGAAGCATCCTCCAAGACATCTTTCAACATAGCACGTCCTTCTTCAAAGACCTGAATTGGTATGATTACGTCGTCCATGTAAACAAGGCAACATTAGTGGTGATGAGCACCCTCAGAATTGCCATGATGAAAACTGCAGGTGAATTCGATATGCCAAATGGTACATAAAGAAATTAAAATTGTCCAGATTAGGTCACAAATGATGTATACTTTCGAGAGCCTGGCTCAATGGGAACGTAAAAGAAGCCATTTGTTAGATCCAAAGTAGCGAATACCTTGGACCCTTGCAGCTTGTCAAACACGGTCTCCATATGAGCCATCGGAAAATTGTCTCGGATTATTTTCTCATTAAGTTTTCGGTAGTCACAGCACAGTCTCTTCTTCCCGTTTTTTTTTTTGGACACCATACTCTTCAATCAATCTTTTGAGCTCAGACTCCTGTGATTGATTTAAATGTTCTGCGCACATGGTCTTAAAATCGGGTAGAAACTCGGATCCGAAATTGATATGTTTATACTCGTTACTGTTGGACTCGTTCAGACGCATATACTCAGTGCTTTCTTGGTAACTTTCATGTCCACGATGTCCAATGTCCACGTCCATATCCAGAGCCACTTGAAACTGCACCTTCAGGAGCATGTTGTCTATTTCCACAGGTATGGCAATGCTTCCGAAAGTTAACAATTTACTTTCGCCTATTCGCCTATTAGAGTTTCGTTGCCTAGTTTAAGGAAAATGTCTCTTGAATCATCCAGCATAGATCTGCGCCTGTGTCGACGAGTCATTTGAATTGAACGATCGAAGATTTGATAACTTTTAATTCAAGGCCGGAAGCTGCGTTCTTCTCGTGAACGGTATTAGCGTTGCTCTCCTGTTTCACCTCGACCCCAAATTAGCAATGTACAACACGATTACCAGGCGGTCCGCACCGATAACAATTACTATTATCCTTTTTCTTGCAATCTTTTTTAAATGGGACGGATCCCCGCACTTAAAGCATTTACGCACAAACTCTTGTTTCGAGTTGAAGCTTTTTAATCCATCTGCATACACGTTTAATTATTGTAAGGCTCCTCTAAATCTTTTCTTATTTTTGCCTGATGCAACATTATTTTGTTTGCCCTAGCATCCGGAACTCCCTTCACAAAATACTCTTTCAAATTTCTTCGTCTAGGTTAGCAGGCTTAGCAATTTGCATCAAAGCATTCAAATATTTATAGAGTGTTTCTCCTTTTCTCTGCACACGTTGACCTAGCACACGTTGACCAATCTTGCGATGGACCTCATTAGATGATACCTTAACAGCAAATTTGCCACGCAATGCTACCTTCAGATAATAACTGGCTCAACTGTACAGTCAAAGCACTTCTGAACTCCTGAATCCACTCATCTATATCAGGTTAACAATAAACATATTTAAGTGTAACAATAAGATTAAATGTTTATATAAAGAAATTGTTGTGGTTGCTTATAAACTTAACATTAAATATTCATTTGTAATTGTTATATACCTAGCGTAGGTGTTCGGCAATGAGCTAGTGGGATGGCTTGGAGGGTGCCGAGCTGAAGGTTACCGAACGGGTCGCAGGTTGCGGATAGCGAGCGCACTGGTTCTCCAGGGTAGCCGAGAGCCAATCTGGCTGGGAGCCCGAGTCAACAAAACTCAGTCTCTAACGGTGGGCTCAGGCAAGTGGCGACTTCACCATGGTCAGGCTGGAGCTAAACACACATACACATTAGAGCCCTGCATGAACACACAGTTTTCGAGACATTTTATGTTTCGAAACATTTTCACAGTGAGATTCGAATGATTCGAAAACGTGACTTAAAAAGAAAAGCTCCTATAGAACATTTGGTATTAACAGAAAACAAAAAATCGGACAGCTTGTGAAATTTTGTAAAAGCAACGCCTCCCCAATGCTTCGAATCACCTTAGAATGTTTCGAATCATTTCCAGATGTTTCGAAACATATATACAGTTGACATATGGGATTCGTATGTTTCGAAATATTTAAGCATACTGTTGATTCATGCAGGGCTGTAATACACATCACACCATAGCATCCTTTTACCTGGCTCATGACTACGATAGGCCACTACCAAACATTATAACACAACAACTCATACACACACACTCATCCAAATATACAATACAGTTTCCCTAAAAACACGCAAGCAGTGGAGGACCTCTACATACAGGAGAACCTCGACGATCAGAGCATAGCCAATATTTCAAGCCCTGAACGCATCAAGCGGCCTATCAACTCCTTTAAGCCCTTCAAATGACCCGCCCCTGACGGCTTCTTCCCAGCCCAACTACAACGGACAATAGATAAACCCCTCCTTGTCTGGCACTGAATCACATACCATATGGCTGGACATTAAAGTAATATTTATATCAAAGGCCGGCAAGCCCTCTCACACCTCTCCAAAGGACTTTCGTCCAACAAGAAGAGACTTGTTGAAGACCCTGGAAAGGCTGTGTACCGTAAAGGCGGATCAACAGATTCCGCCCTCCATTCCTTAGTATCTTGTATAGAGAGAGGATTCCGTAACAAGGAATACTCCCTGGCAGCCTTTCTAGACATAGAAGGCGCTTTCAACAATGCCACCCCAACGCCTATCACTGGCGCTTTGACGACACTGGGCATTGAGCGTCCTATATTGCACCCAAAAAAAAAATCCTGAGTGTCAATTTAATGATTGTGGGTTAAAATGACACTGCCCCTAGGATCAAATTTTTGGGGTCAATTTGGTCCCAAATGAGTGTCAAAAGTATACCGCATTTGTAGAAAAATCGTATTTGATACTTAGTAGTGTCATTTTGATAAAACTTGGGTCACATCGATGCGAATAATTATCATTTTTGATTTTCGAAGTTCGAATTTAGCCTATCGCGACGGCGATAGGACGATGTGAGTGCACTCACGCGTAAAATGGTGCAATGGCCTAGTTGGTAAGGCGTATGCCTCTGATGCGAGAGCTAGCCGGTTCGAAACCCAGATAAATCAAAGTATGTAAAAAGTTTTTAAAATGCATATTTAACATATTCTTAATAATTTTAAGAACAAAAATGTAAAAATGTTAAGTTGTGTTAGATTACAAATTATACAAAAAAAAAAATTTTTTGTTGTGAGCGGAATTTGCACATCGTACTCCCGAGAACAAAATAATATCAGAAGCTAGCACCTTGGCTCCTGAGCCATGCCCATATTATTTTCTTCCATGACAGAATGATTATAGGAGCATTCAACCAAATGTATTATTTTCATTTAGTACTAACAAAATGACACCGGGTAGTGGCTTTTAAACACCAAAAAGGGTCAAATTAATATTTTCGAAAGTATTAAAGTGATTATGGTCAACTTGATGGCCTTCGGATCAACGACTTTTTGAAACTCAATAGTGTCACATTGACACCTAAATAGGGGCACATTGATGACAATTTTTTTTTTTGGGTGTGGGACTCATGCAAGTTATGTGACACATTACTTAGGGGCACTTACCCAATTTATAAACAACTTTGAGTTCAGAACCAATTTCCAATTAACTCAGACTGACTCCGAGATAAGCCCGTGGTCAGCTATTTCTTCTAACTACGCCTCCAAGTTATTCCCACCCAGATCAATTTCACACATCCCGCTCCAAAGGGATTCTGTAAACACCCAAGCCGATATTGTAAACATCGGAGCCCCAAAGCGGTCCCCAAAGTCCGCTAACATAAACATCAATTTCCGGCTGAAATTCAGTTTCAAATTTAATTGCCAAATTTCATCATCCTATTTTTCCGACTCTCTTGAGTCATTCTCTTAATCAGTTTTTCTGAGATAAATCTCTTAAGCCGAGGTTTCATTATTGATCATTGAACTTGAGTGCAGGCTGTCCGTTTTTGAGAATCGAATCGAGAAGTTTAAAAAACATTAATCAGTGAGCAGTGAAATAAGTTCGACCTATGAAACAATTGTAATAGTGAATAAGTGAAGTTAAAAAATAAAATAAATTTTTTTAAACAACTCACTAAGGAGAAAGTTAATTGGCGCCCAACGTGGGGCCGCGCGTTTAAAAATTCTAAAGCAAGGCTTTAAAACGAAATCCTAATAAAATTTTAAAGTGAAAAAAGAATTTGTGCGGCCAACAAACCCAGTTACAACCAACGAAATAAAAAAGTTTGTGTTAATTAAATAAGGAGGAAAATAATAAATGCAATAATCCCCTTAACTAAAAATAACCAACGAAATAAAAAAGTTTGTGTTGAACTAAAAAATAAAAAGGTGGAAATTAATAAATGAAATAATCCCCTTTAATAAAAAATTTACTCCCAATTAAAAATAGTGATCGTAACATAATTCACTGCTACGGACAATCAAAAAACAAAAATAAAAATAAAAAACAACAATCTTAAAAACATCAAAAATTAAATATTTAATAATACAAAACAAATCATCATCAACTAAGAAGGAAAAATTATTGGCTGAAGGGCAATCCCTCGCCACAAGAAGACCAAAAATTGAAAAAAGACATTTAAAAGGAAGGCACAGAGTGAGAAACGACCCCAACCAGGATCATCAATTAAAAAGAAGACCCCATCAGGATCATCATACAAGAGGAAGAATTTAATAAGGACAATTCGTGAGCGATAATAATTTTTTTTATTATTAATATTTAAGAGTATTGAAAAAAGAGAAATAAAACAAAGTGGAAGAATTAATTTTAAAATTCGATAAAATTCTCAAAATGAATCCTCCTCAAGAGCAGGCTGGACCTAGTAATAAAAGACCACACACAGGGAATCCTCCTCAAGAAGTTACAAATAATCAGGCAGTAACAAACGCCACAATGTTAAATGTAGGAGAGTTAATAAAACAGATTGTAAATTATGAATTGAATCCATTAAAAGACGAGATTGTAAATCTAAAACAGCAGTTATCAAATAAAGTAAAGAAGGTTGAAGATTATCAGATAGAAATTGTAGATCCAAATATTAAATGCGAAACATCATATGAGATCATCAAATCTGTAAGGGAATATAAAGGTGAGGAAGACAAGTATGTCAGCTGGAGAGAGTCAGCGGAAATAGCTATGGGGCAATATGCCAGAGGCAGCGATAGGTTTTATTCTGCATTGTCAATCTTAAGGAATAAAATAACAGGAATGGCAAATGATGCCTTAACTCATAACGGTACAGTTTTAAATTTCGATGCCATAATGGCCAGGCTTGACTTTGTCTTTAGTGACAAACGTCCAATCCATATTATTGAACAAGAATTGAGTGTATTAAGCCAGGGTAAATTATCCATAATGGATTATTACGGAACTGTTAATAGAAAGTTAACTCTATTAATTAATAAAACTATCATGACTTACGGAAGAAATAAACCAATAACATCAGAAATGAACGAGAAACATAGAAAGACCGCTCTCAGGGTTTTTATAACCGGCCTGAACGGTCATATTTCTGATACAATCTTTTCAATGAATCCTCAAGACTTACCAAATGCAATGGTTATAGTCCAGGAATTGGAAAGTAACAATATGAGGGCTCATTTTGCCAATGCTTTTACAACCACACAGAGAAAAAATATTGAACAAAATTCAAGTGGGAACGGGCAAATATATTTAAATAATAAGCCCAGACAGCTAAACAATAATTATAATAACCAAAGGAATAATAATAATAATTTAAGATTTAACCAAGAAAGTAATAATTACAATAATAACAATCAAAATAAAAATGGTTATAATAATTATAACCAGAACAGGAATAATAATTGGAATCAGGGCAGATATAATAACAATCAGCAAAATCAGTGGAACTCGAATAAACCACAACAAAATAAGCCAGAGCCAATGGATGTAGATGAATCAATTCAGGTTCAAAATAGGAACAATAACGGTTATAATCAAGGTTATAATAATTACCAAAATAATAATTATAATCAAAATAAATGGAACCAAAATAAAAAAACTGACACTCAACAAGATCAGGTTCAAAATAAAAGAGTACCAACTGGAACTGTTAACCAGCCGGCTAACAAGACCATGAGACTTAATAATATTGAGGAAGACCATTTTTTAGACCAAAGCCAGGAGTAGGATTACCCTACTTAATTAGAAATGATAAAAAAATAAATAAAAAATTAAAAATATTAATTGACACAGGGGCAACCTCTTGTTATATAAAAACAGGAATTTATAAAAGTAAAAATGAGCTCCCAATATATAAAAGAGTATCCACAGTAAATGGATATTCAATAATAAAATATTATCATATGATAACTATATTTGATACGCGATATACATTTTACGAAATAGAAGGCTTAGATTCAGATTTGCTAGTAGGGTATAACCTATTAAAAAAAATCGGAGCTGTGATTGATACAGCTAAAGGAACGATAAAATATAATGGAAAGGAAGAAAAATTAAATTACGATAACGGAAATAATTTAATTCAACATTCCTTTTCCGAAGAAATCACCATTCTTCCGTTAAAGGAATTTATTTTAAAAAAATACTTTGATGAAAAGACTCGAGTCAGATCCGAATCTGAAATGGGAAATCAAAGCGAATTTAGTTTGGGAATTAAAAATCCTGAACACGCCGTCGTAGAATTATCCGACAAAAATAAAAGTTTGGGAATTAAAATTCCTGAACACGCCGTCGTTGAATTATCCGACAAAAATAAAAGTTTGGGAATTAAAAATCCTGAACACGCCGTCGTTGAAGTATCCGACAACCAAAAAATTAACAATATGAAAATATCATCTGCAAATCAATTGAAAGATTTGGAAGATGAAATACTAAGCATTATCAATAAAGAGCATTCGAAAATAAATATGCAAATTCCGTTTAGGACAGATATTCGCGGTGAAATAAACACCGAAAACGATAGGGCCATATATAGCAAACAATATCCGTATGCTCTATCAGCTTCAGATTTTGTGAACTCAGAAATAGATCGAATGTTAAAAGAAGAAATTATAAGGCCAAGCAGGAGCCCTTATAATTCCCCAGTACTAGTAGTACCAAAAAAGGGTTTCAACGAAGATGGAACTCCAAAACTCAGACTTGTAATAGATTATAAAAAACTAAATGATAATACAATTCCGGATAGATACCCAATGCAGGATCCTTCGGTAATTTTGTCAAATCTTGGGAAAGCTAAATACTTTTCCACAATCGATTTGGAATCTGGATTTCATCAGATTCTCATGAGTGAATCAGACGTACAAAAAACATCTTTCTCAATAAACAATGGAAAATACGAATTCCTGAGAATGCCATTTGGGTTGACTAACGCCCCCAGAATTTTCCAAAGAGCAATGGATGATATATTAAGAGAAGAAGTCGGAAAAACATGCCATGTTTATATGGATGACATTATAATATTTTCAAAAACTATTGAACAACATTACAAAGATCTAATTGTCATAATTAAAATTTTGCTGAACGCAAACATGAAAATTTCTATTGAAAAATCAAAATTCTTTAAATTAGAAACTAATTTTTTAGGCTACGTTGTTTCTCATAATGTGATCAAAACCGATCCCGAGAAAATTTCTACAATCCAAAAATACCCAATTCCTAAAAATATCCGAGAGCTTAGAAGCTTCCTAGGTCTTACAGGATATTATAGAAAATTTGTCCAAAATTACGCAAAAATTGCGAAACCATTAACAAAATATTTAGAAGGTCAAAAAGTATCTAAAAAAGCTTCACGTAGAGCTTCAATACAGTTGGACGATTCGGCTGTAAGGGCTTTTAACGAGCTCAAAGATAATTTAATCGCACAAATAGAACTGGTGCAACCCGATTATAATAAAAAATTTACTTTAACCACTGATGCGTCTGATTTAGCTATTGGTGCTGTTCTTTCTCAAGAAGGAAAACCAATTACTTTCATTTCCAAAACCTTATCCAAAACAGAACAATTGTACGCAACAAATAAAAAAGAACTTTTAGCCATAGTGTGGGCATTTAAAAATTTAAGAAATTATTTATATGGAGTAAATAACATCGAGATCTATACAGATCATCAACCCCTGTCCTTCTCCATTTCTCAGAAAAACCCGAATATTGAAATGAAGAGATGGTATTCATTTATAGAAAGTTATTCGCCCAAAATTATTTATAAGCCAGGAGCAACAAATGTAGTCGCGGATGCTTTATCAAGGATCCAAATAAATAACTTAACGGAAAGTATCGAATCGGTCTCAGATCAAAATACTCAGCATTCAGCCGAAAGTAGTTTTGAGAATGTCATACAAGAAACCCGAAAACCCTTAAACCAGTTTAAGCAACAATTGCTAATAGCAACGGGGAGGTATACAATACATGAGTCGATTACCGTTTTCGGAAATACTAGACATATAATAGAGTATGATACTCCAGAAAATTTAATATCAATCTTAAGAGAATATATTCCACCTAATATAACCATAGGAGTTCATTGTACTTTAGAAGATTTTTATATAATCCAAAAACCACTTAAAGAAAATTTTATAAATAAATTTTTATATACAAAAATATTTGTCCAGGATGTAGAAAATGCGGAAGATAAATCTCTTATCATCACAGAAACGCATTGTAGGGCACATAGAGGGCTTGAGGAGAATTATAAGCAAATATGCAGACTATATTACTGGCCTAATTTATACAAAACGCTTAAGGAATTTATAAAAAATTGTACCATTTGTAATCAAAACAAATATAATAGACACCCAGTGCAAATTCCTATCGGAGAGGCACCTATTCCTGAAAGAGAAGGTGAAAATTTGCATATCGATATCTATTATGCCCAAAATCTAATATTCATTACTTGTATAGATTCATATTCGAAATTCTTGGTAGTAAAAGAAATTCCAAATAAACTAAATATAGAAAATAAAGTTTCAGAAATTCTGCAACAATTTCCCTTGGCCAAAACCTTGATGATAGACAACGAACCAAGTTTCACTTCATCCCAATTTAAATCTTTCGCTCAGAGAAACGGGATTTCTTTATTCTTTGCGGATCCTCGACATAGTACGTCTAACGGTCAAATAGAAAGGGCACACTCAACGTTAACAGAAATTGCTCGCTGCATCAAAGACGAGCTTAATTTAATTGATTATTCTGAAATTATCATTAGAGCGGCTCAAAAATATAATTTAACAATTCACTCAATAACTAACCAACGACCATATGATATATTATTTAATAAAATACAACATGATACAAATCCCCTATTATTAAAACAAGCTCAAGAGAGAATGTTAGAATTTCATAATAAAGGTAGACAAGAAAAACACTATCACGTAGGTGAAGTAATTTACGAAAAGAAACACGGGGAAAGAAATAAGCTTAATTCTAGATACAAAAAACAAGTAGTTAAGGAAAATCTTCCAAATAAAGTTATAATAAACAGCAGAAATCGTACGATTCATAAAGATAATATTAAATCTTAAATAAAAATGTTTCATCTTAAATTCCAGATAATGATTTCATTAACGTACGTATTATTGATGGTAGCTACAACCAAATCCGAAATTATGGATTATACCAACCATGATTTCTTTCTTTACAAGGATACTAAAGATGTTCTTATTTATGAATCATACGCAGATTTATTTCATATTACTAATTTAAGTTTTTATAAAGAAATAATTAATCTTGAATCAGAATTTATAAATAATAATCCGAATTTACATTGGGAAATGTCCCACGAATTAAAAATTATCAAAATGCTTATCTCACAAATTATACCCAATAGATCAAAACGCGGTATTAATGAATTAGGCACTATTTGGAAATGGATAGCAGGAACACCAGATCATGATGATTTTATAACGGTGCAAAATAAGATAAATGATTTAATACAAAATAGTAATGATCAATTCGTCATTAATTCTAAAATATTTAAAGAAATAAAAACTCTATCTGAAGAATTTAAAAAAGCCTTTAAAAATCAAGAAATTCCACTAAGAAAATATCGTCTCCGCTTAGTTACGTACGATCTTATGAATTTAATGGATACAATTACACTTGCAAAAATTGATGTATTTAATACTAAAATTCTAAACAATGAAGACTTACAAGAAATTTATAAACATGAACAAAAGCCTGTAATTATAACTGACCTATTGGATATATCAGAATTTAAAATCGCATTACACCAGGATATTCTAATTATATACATAAAATACCCCATTATTATCGATCGTTGTGAAGTCTACAATTCAAGATCCATTTCACATAATGATGGAAAATTATTAATTGATAATCACGTCGCAAAATGCAGAAATAAATACTATGTAATGTCTAACTTTAAGAAGGAATTATTTAATAATTATTGCACAATAAACCCAGAAGGTTCTTGCTTTACCAAATTACTAAATGGAGAAAAAACTTTATGTAAAAAAATCAGAGAAAAAAATAAAAATATAGATGAAATCCAAGAAGGAGCCATTTTTGTAAATGGACATAATATAATTAATGACACTTATTTAGATGGGTCATATTTAATAACTTTTAACGGCACCACTAAAATTAATAATATATCTTTCAATAATGTAGATAATAAGATATTGGAATACATCACTGCTCGAAAATACACAGAATTTGTAATATCCGAATTTATTATGTCAAATGATTCCGAACTCTCATTCGATAATATTAACATACTAAATCCTTTTATTCAAATTAAACAAACTCAAATACCAATTTCGTTAATATTAATCATATTTACATTTATATATTTAATTTTCATGCTTATAATCAAATACAGAAAGTTTTTAATATTCAAGCCACGGCAATCCAATATAGAAATACAAGAAGAAAATAATATACCCGAAATTGAGAATACCCTAGAAGAAAATATCATTGTCGAATTGACTAATCAAATACATTCAATATACCCATCAGTTCCAATGAATCGGGACGATTCAATTTAGAATGGGGGGAGTTATGTGACACATTACTTAGGGGCACTTACCCAATTTATAAACAACTTTGAGTTCAGAACCAATTTCCAATTAACTCAGACTGACTCCGAGATAAGCCCGTGGTCAGCTATTTCTTCTAACTACGCCTCCAAGTTATTCCCACCCAGATCAATTTCACACATCCCGCTCCAAAGGGATTCTGTAAACACCCAAGCCGATATTGTAAACATCGGAGCCCCAAAGCGGTCCCCAAAGTCCGCTAACATAAACATCAATTTCCGGCTGAAATTCAGTTTCAAATTTAATTGCCAAATTTCATCATCCTATTTTTCCGACTCTCTTGAGTCATTCTCTTAATCAGTTTTTCTGAGATAAATCTCTTAAGCCGAGGTTTCATTATTGATCATTGAACTTGAGTGCAGGCTGTCCGTTTTTGAGAATCGAATCGAGAAGTTTAAAAAACATTAATCAGTGAGCAGTGAAATAAGTTCGACCTATGAAACAATTGTAATAGTGAATAAGTGAAGTTAAAAAATAAAATAAATTTTTTTAAACAACTCACTAAGGAGAAAGTTAATTTGCATACCATACTTACCAGTTGGGTAGCGTACTCCACTATGGGATCAGCACAATCGACCAGGAACGTTAGTAGAGAGCAACGCGGACCGCACAAGTAAAGCGGCCATAGCACTCTTTGCATGCAAAAAAGCTATTGGGAGGAAGTGGGGCTTCTCTACCGTAATAGTCCACTGGCTATGCACTGCAAAATCAGATCCATCCTTCTCTACGGAAATATCGACTGGTGGCCCTCCCTAGAAAATAATTGCAACCTAAAGAATCTGCACAAGATCCAAAGAAGCGCAGAACTCTGAATAAGTGGGGCGCTTCGCACCACGGCCACTGAAGCATTGCATACAATTCTCGACCTTGAACCTCTAGACCTGCTTGCCAAAAGCTGGGCATCAGCTACAGCGCTGAGGCTCCGCGAAGCGGAGGCCTAGACAACAGGCTCGTCGGGTCACTCTACTATACTAACAAACCAGAGTTACATACCACACATAACAGACTACGTCCCACCCATAGTCAACTTCGAAAAAAAATACAAGGTTCTTTACCCACCCGCACAGACTGGGACCACCTCCCTCACCAGATCGAGAACGCCGTCAACATATACACAGATGGCTCTAGGCTTAACTTGCAAACAGGTGGGGGAGTTTTCTCGCCTGAACTAGACATAAAAGTCTCATTTCGACTACCAGATCACTGCAGTGTCTTCCAAGCGGAAGTTATGGCAATCCAGGATGCCATGTTTCACATGGAAAAGTAAAAACACTGCGACACAGACATCTTCATCTTTTCGGATAGTCAAGCAGCCCTCAGGGCCCTCGACTCCTATACAACTAACTCAGTAACTATCTCTGAATGCCGAAAATCTCTGAGCGAGATGGCCACTCATCTCAGAATCAACCTCATTTGGGTGCCTGAACACCGCAGCATCGCGATAAGGACACAGTGGGCATGCCCATAGCTACCTGTAAGCTTCTCCTCAAGCAAAGATTGCACACCCTCTCCAATAACCGTTGGATTACGATCTCAACATGCCACACTTCCAGGCTCACCTGGGGTTATTATAACCCGAAAAGAACGAAAACCCTGTTACAATGCAACAAAGTAGACATCTCCACTCAAATTAATGCCCTCACGTTCCACTGTCTGTTAGGGACACACGCGCGCAGGCTAGGACTCAGCAGCTACGACAACTGTCGCAGCTGTAAACAGATAGAAGAAGAGGAGAACATTGAACACCTCCTATGCTTCTGCCCAGCGCACAACCTCAAACGTTTTCAAGCATTAGGAAGCTACACGCTTCCAAGCCTTGCAGCCATACAAGGCACAAGCATCCCCAAACTCCTTTGTTTCCTAAAAAGAACCAACTGGTTTGAGAAACCCACTAACCCATGAGCTAGGGAAAATGAATCTGTTCTGAAATCATATGGTACCAGAAGGTGCCCAATGCGGCCTATGTGGGGGGATTAGTCTCTAATCCCCAACCATACCCACCTATCCTAATCTAACCTAGTGTGGGTAGTGTGCATTCTGGGAATTGTTATGTGATCTAGCATTTGCTGCAACTCACTCTTACATATAAATATTAGAACTGACAAAAAATCGACTACAATTCGATAGTATACTTTCCGATTATTAAGTCGACTATTATCGAATTTTTCTAATAAAGTACCATTTGGGGAAGTTTCGAATAATTCATGGTACATTAAAATATTTCTGTTCTGATATTCGTCCCAAAAGTATAAGGAAAAGGAAAAGGAAAAGCATTAAAAATGTACATGTTTTGCAATTTTTATTGCTCTACCTGAAAACACTAACATATCTTAGCAACCCAATAATAATAAAATACTTTCAAGTGCTTTGCTTTTATGTCAAACAACGACGATATCGAAAACATATCGATAGTTTTTCAGCTCTAATACATATGTTTACAAATAATTACATTTTTAATATTAGTAACTTAATGCTTATACAAAAAAAAAACGAACGAAAGTATTTTAATGAGATAAATTAAATTCAAATATAAAAAAAATTTTGCAACAGCAAACAGTGGATCAATCATCTTGCAGTAATCCCATTTCATGTCGTATTTCCAAGAACTTTGCGGCAGGTAATGGCTTTGTGAAGATATGAGCAAGTTGATTCTCTGTGGAGATATACTCAAGACAAATGGTGTTACTTTCAATTTGTTCTCCGGCAAAATTATATTTCATATCAATATGTTTATTTCGTTTTGACATGAGGGATTATTTGCTATACTGATACAGCTTTGGTTATCTTTGTAAATTTGTATTGGATTTTCGAATTTGATATTAACACTACTAAGAAGAGTTTTTAGCCACAACGCTTATCTCACAGTTTAAATAACACCAAATACTCAGCTTCATTTAATGAACAAATATGAACCAAGCCAATAAAAGAAATTACAAAAAGGAGACCGGAACTCCCATAAATCCGGCGAGGACCGAGGGTCTTAACTCAACGGGCAAGACAGAGGTTACCAAACCTATAGTCAACCCAACGGCAGTCACTGCTACTGGAGGAATGACAGAGCTCACTGGAGCTAGGGTCAACTCCACCCCGGCGAAACAGCAGCCAACTGGGCTAAATCGCCCCCTGGCGGTGACCAAATCTAACACTCCTGTCACCTCGAGCAACCAGCAACGTGCTAATACAAGCACAGCTGCAGCTTAGTCGGGTGCAGGGGAGAAGGAAAGGTCTTTCGCAAGCAAGGCCAAGATGGACAGGTACGAGGAGAGGAAATCCGCCGCGGCCATCCATAAAAGACAGGCAAGAAGCTACATCACCACGCCCTCAGCGGAGTGGCTAAAGAAAGTGGATTGGGCTAAGTTGGTGTTGCCCAATTTCGTACTGGAAAGACCGAAGGAGGACCTTAAAAATTCTGAACGGCAACGCTCCCAGGAAAGTGCGGCTCAAAATGCCCCGAAGAAAATTTGCACACACGTGCCAGTCGCGGAAAATAAAAGCTTCGCAGATATGCCCAAGGACAAGATCCTTCTAGGAGTCCTGGACCAAGGCGACACAGAAGGAAGAATACCGAGGAACCAGTGGAAGTGGGTTGAGGCGGCACTGGCTGTACTTTGCTTCGAGGTGCTGGAAGCGGACCCTGGATCCCCACCAATCTCCAAAGATGCAGGTGGTACCAGGGTAACGTCAAGGTGATGGCATGTGAAGGGGCAGTGCTACTGAAATCAGCCGTATTTAGACTGGGTGAGGTCTACCCGGGTGCCAAGCTGGTCGCTGTTGACTGGAAGGATATTCCGTGTAGGCCAAGAGCCGTCATATGGATCCCGTCCTCCTTTAAGGAGCCGGAGAAGATCCTTTCTACGCTGCAGAGATGCAACCCTAGCCTGCCGTCCTCAGACTGGAAGGTGGCAAAGGTGGAAGAGACGCAGGGCCCATTGCGTCATGTTCTGCTAATTCTGAATAATTACTCAACCGCACCCATTGAGGCTATGCACGGAGAGCTTAACTTCGGTTTTAGCTCGGTGCGTATCCGGGTGTATAAGTCGGACACCAAACAGAAGGACGAGCCTGGTGTCGAAGAGGTGCTGGCAACCGAGATGGAGGAGCCAGGTAAAGAGGACGAGGACTGCGAGTCGGTGATATGAGGACCTAGAGTGAGGACCTCGAAGATGACCTGGACGCTGATGTGGCGGTGATAGGGGCGAATCTGCTCGATGTCTCTAGCGGTCGTGCAGATAAACCTCCACCACTGTAAAGCAGCCCCCGCTGCGCTTTTGCTTCAGAAATCCAATAGGATTTCTGGACTCAGCACCCCACCACGATATGTGGGACAGACCAACACAAATGAGAGGGGTGAGTTACTTTTTGAATACCTTCTCTCCACTAACCTACTTATCTGCAATAGGGAAAAGGACACCACTTTTGTAATGAAGAACAGGGAGGAGGTCATAGACCTAACCCTTACTTCAAACTTCATGTATGACCAGCTTATAGGGTGGAGTGTTCCTAAAGAACACTCCTTCTCAGATCTTAAATATATTGACACAAACCCCCGTAGAACCAACTGGCCAGCCTGAATGAAGCCTGTAACAGTGCATATAATGCATCCTGTCCAATCAGCAAGCCGAGAGGCAAATGGAAACCCCCCTGGTGGAAACAAGAAATAGACAAGCTGAGGGTTGAATGTAGGAAACTCTTCAACAGAGCAAAAAGACTAAGTTGTGATTACGAAAAGTACTCTCAAAGTCATCCTCGAATCTGGGCTATCTCAAGAAACAGGACGACTAGTGGATTTCTTCAAAAAAAGCAACACTAATGCTATTTCTAGCTACGCATTTTCCGGGAAACATCTTAGGTCCGCAAACAAGCGACCTACAACCATGCCACCCGGTTAGAGCATCGGATAGCATTATGACTGAATCCAACATTAAATGGGCTATAAATAGCTTCGCTCCCTACAAGTCTGCAGGTCCTGATGGGATATTCCCGGCACAGTTGCAGCAAGGGGAAGATCTAGCTGTCCCTTGACTAAAAGCCATATTCACGAACATTATTTCGTTAGGCCAACTTCCCGATTCTTGGCTAACGTCCAAAGTAGATTTCTTATTGTCTAAGCCACGCAGGCTGCACTGCGCGTTGATTCCTGAGTCTCGAGTTATTATTTTACCAAGTTGCGGAGCATACGTCTGCTCCCTGCTGCTGTACCGGAAACTAAGAGACCGAACGAATTAATCAAAAATAGAAAAATGGGACAATAGGCCCATTTCACTTAATAGCTTAAGAGAAAGCAAACGTTCTCTCTTGTTTATATTTTATGATTTATTATACCGCACCACCAGCACCACAACTTAACTCTAGAAGATGTCACAAGAAAAGGGAAGAAGAACAATCAATGTGACCAAGGGCTATGTTTTCATTAATGCAAAAATGGACAATCGATAAATGGTATTTGTGTATTGGAATAGCGGTCCGTCTTCACGCACCTTTTCCGTGTCTCAGCTTGAAAGTGGTCTGACACATACATCAATATGCCAAATGCTGCTGCGTCGTCGTCTTTTTGCACACTTCCAAATTAACTGCGTTGTTTTCTCAAATTGCCATTTCACCAGACTTGAAATTGAGCAATCATTGTAGTTGTGTTTGTAAAAACGCACTTCTGCACTCTAATTGTCTTGCAATTTATGTTTGGGTCAATCCCGGTTGAGCCCCCAAATTGTAGGAATTGTAATATACGTACAATGTTTATTTGGCATACAATTTAAACATAAAAGTGCTTAGATTAGTTTTACAGTGTTCTTTCGGTACTTTTCACATAAACGATCTTCTTGTCTTTTTCAACGCCAAACGACGACTCGATGCTCACTCGTGCAGGTATAGGCGGCTGTAAATGAATCGAGTACTTTAATGTATTTTAAGTGGCGAACTGATAATGCGGTTATTCCACGACATTGTTCGGCTCATTCATTAGAGCACTTTTCTCTCAGCCTATACGATTTTACGTAGGTTCGAGCAAGATAGACATATTTCAGCTGTAATGAGAAATTAATGATCAAAATTGTAAAAATTAATAGGTACTTCTGGTATTTTTTTGGTATTTTAAAATACCTCCATACGGTACAATATAGATTGATACGTCAATGAGCAAAATTTAATCTAAAAAGTACAATTTTATTCATTCATTTGGGTGGCAAAATTTTGGTTTAAGTTTTTGGACGGCAGTACTCTTGCATCACAAAAAATACTAAAATACCGCTCAAGAAATAATTTATTTTATATATTTCTTGAGCTATTAAGCAATTCCGATAACAACCTAGTGAAATCCTAAACAAAATTGGCTGAGACTATTTACAATGACTATAGAGTACTGTAACAATGGATTATGTTACACCTTGACAATTTGCATTTTAGGTTTGTTTATGTTTTTGAACCAGTGTGACCGAAAAATAACCAACGGATATTACCAAATTAATCAAAACTGGACCCTCAAGAAATAATTGACTGAAAACAGTAGCCCTTAAGTTTTAAGTGACCATGCCATTTTATCCAAACAAATTCCAGTAAATGTAAATATGTTTGTCCCTTTCTAAGCCTCTAATAAATGAGCCGAACAATGTCGTTGAATAACAGCATTAAGAGTTTCCAGTTAACCCGCTTCGAGTGTGCCGTGTAGAAGACCCGCCAGATTCAAATACCACATTTATTTGCTCGGTTTCAGGTTGTCCATCCCATCAAAGACGCCTCCATATAAGGCGCCACAATCCCTTTTGATCAAGGGAAAGTTTAAAAAAAATATACTCTAACAGCAGAATTACACCTAGGCAGAAAAAAAGAACATGGTAAGTTTAGTACAATTTATAAGCATAAATTAAAGAGATTAGCACCTGCAGTAAGTGTGCCTACACCTAATGCGATAAAAGCACCTTGTAGCATGCGCAAGTTAAGCGGACTGATAACGTCGCTGTCGCGGCTATGAGCCCGGCTCTGGACTTCACTGCTTTTCCTATTGGCGCTGCTTTTGTCAGTTTTTGTGACCACCACGTCCTTGTAATGTTGGGCGTCATTCCTGAAATGGTTGCAGGACTGTTCCGCGTACTCGGCAGTGGTCATCTTCTCCAGAATACCTCCCTCAAACAAGTGCATCAGGCTAAACGAGATTTGCAAGGGATGAAAGGTAACATTTTTAAATCGCTTTATGTATTAATAATTACACTAACTTACAGCCAAAATACACCAAGAAGGATGGTGGTAGTTTCTGGTGTGTATAAATATACACAACAAAATTGCATTTATACTTTTCGGTAATCTTTAAAGGTGTGGGCGCCAGACACATTTTAAAATCGTTAGTGGGCGACGGTCAGACAGACAGACGGACAGACGGACATGGCTATATCGACTCGGCTAGTGACCCTGATCAAGAATATATATACTTTATAGGGTTGGAAACGCTTCCTTCTAGCTGTTACATACTTTTGCACGAATACAATATACCCTTTTACTCTACGAGTAACGGGTATAAAAATCAGTCCAATTATATTGAGAAATCATACAGTTAAGTTTATTATAGTTACATTTACGAAAGCATCTCATTTTAGTTGGAGAAACTAAAGGAGAGAGGGTATCAAGGTAAGGGAGGCAAATTGTCAATTCCATTGTTGAATGGTATAAACACAATAAAACTGAATTTTTACTTTTCCGAAATCTAGAAAGGTGTGGGCGCCAGACTCCTTTTAAAATCGTTTAAGGCGATTGTGGGCGTTAGAGGGGGCGTGGCCCTTGTCTGAAACAAACTTTGGCTGTGTAGGAAGCCCAAGAATATGTGTGGGTAATCCCAACTTTTTAGCTTTTGTATTGGGATAGCAAGAAAGTCATGTCGTTTTTTTTCAATATTTTCAAAGATGATTTATTTACATCTGGACTTTTCGACCACTAATGACCATCTCTCGGGCAGCTGCATAATTCCGCCCTCGAAGAACTTTTGGTCTTTTCCAGCAAAGAATCGAGACAAGTGGTTTTCGACAGCCTCATCTGAATCAAAGTTTTTACCATTCAAAGAGTTTTGAAGAGAGCGAATCAAATGGTAATCTGAAGGTGCTAAGTCCGGACTATAAGGTGGATGTGGTAGCACTTCCCAATTCAGCTCCGTTAATTTTTGCCGAGTTTTTTTTTTTTTTTTTTTGGGAAAGCATAGATATATACAGTTATGAACGGTAGAAGAGGAAGAGGTTGAAGAGTTCCGTTCCCGCGGGACTGCCGCAAAGCTATACTTCGCGGGACGGATGGCGGTCAGGTTGCCGCTCGTCCTTATGGCTCGTTGCGTCGACTCTGTTCTCGACGGCTTAAGTCCTTCAGGATGCCGGCAGCCATATTGGCTACCGCATCCCAATTCCTCTGGTTTTCGAGCATGCAGTTTATCACGTTATCCGCTGTCAGGAAACGCTCGGTCTTTGATTCAGCTTCGGCTCGGTTCCTCGCGTATATGGGGCAGATGAAGAATGCGTGCTCCGCGTCTTCGATGCTTGCAGTGGTCGCAGCAGGGGTTTGGCTCGTGCTTGAACCTATGCAGGTACGCTTTAAAGCATCCGTGCCCGGAGATCATCTGAGTGAGGTAGAAGTCTACCTGTCCGTGCCTCCTCTGCAGCCAAGGGATGAGACTGGGGATTAACCTGTGCGTCCACCGTCCTGTGTCCGCATTGGTACACCTCCTTTGCCAGGCTTCAATCGTACTGCTGCGCTGGGTCCTGCTTCCTGTACTCCCCGTACTTCGTTCTGCCGCCAGGAGGTCTATTGGTATTGTACCGGCTATCACCAGCGCGGCTTCCTCGGATACCGTGCAGAAGCTGCTCGTGATGCGCAGTGCGCAGCGTCTGTAGACAGCTTTGCACTGGCGACTGTATGTTGCAGTCTTCATAGCTTCGGCCCATATGGGCGCGGCGTACAGGATGGTCGAGGTCACCACTGTGGCTATGATTCTTCTGCTGTGCTGCTTTGGTCCTCGAGTGTTGGCCATCATCCTTGAAATGGATGCTGTCGATCTGGATGCTTTGGCTGCTGCATACGCTAGGTGGGTCTTGAACGATAGCCTTTGATCGATCAGTACCCCAAGGTACTTGATTGAGTCGCTTGTGACTATTAAAGTTGAACCGACTCGAATTGTTGCTTTTTCAACAATCTTCCTGCTGCTTATGAGGACTGCCTCCGTTTTGTGCTCGGCAAGCGATAGCCCGTTGCCTGCGAGCCAGCTCATAAGGGTGTCTATCGAAAGGCTGCATCTCTCCGTGACCTCTTCAAGGTTTTTAGCTACTGTTACCAGCGCTATGTCATCAGCAAAGCCCACTACGGTGCATCCTTCAGGTAGTGTCTGCCTTAGTATCCCGTCATACATGGCGTTCCATAGAGTCGGGCCCAGGACTGAGCCTTGAGGTACTCCACCTGTTACCTGGTACTCATGCTCACCGACGTCAGAGGAGTATGTGAGCACTCTGTCCTTAAAGTAGTCCGCTACGAGGTCGGTAAGGTAGTCAGAGATTCCCATGAGGTGAAGCGCTTGCAGGACAAGGTTCCAGTTGGCAGAGTTGAAGGCATTCTTAACATCCAGTGTGCAGACGAGGCAGTACTCTTTTGAGCCGCCTAGCCACCTTTCTCCTTTAATTGCGTTAGCAGCCAATTGGGTGACCGCTCGGATCGCGTCAATGGTACTCCTTTTCCTCCGGAAACCAAACTGGTGGTCCGACAAAGCTCTGAGTTCGTCGAGCTCCTTTTCGAGGTGGGTGCAGATTATGCGCTCAAATATCTTTCCCATCGTGTTTAGCATACATAGGGGTCTGTATGAGGATGCGTCGTCGTTCATCTTGCCGGGTTTAGGGATGAGCACCAGTCTCTGCTGCTTCCATCCTGTGGGGAAGGTTCGTTGGGTGAGACACTTGTTGTACATCTCTGTGAATATGCCCGGGGAAACTGCCACAATTGTGTGCAGCGCAACATTGGGAATGCCGTCGGGACTAGGGGCTTTACCAACCTTGGTTTTCTTAAGAGCGGCTAGTACTTCGGCTTCGCTGGTGAGAACTGTATCGCCTACCCCAGTAGCTTGCCAGGTAAGGGGCGGCTGTGTGGGGAACAAAGTAGACACTATCTGGCCAAGCTGTAGGTGGTCAGTAGGGGTCGGCTGTCTGATGAGCTTGCCCATGACCATCCTGTATGCTGCCCCGAATGGTTCTGCATCGGCCGCTTCGCACAACTCCTGGAAGCATCTGGCCTTGCTAGCTTTGATGGCGTTCTTCAGCACCTTTCTCTTGGCCCTGTAGTTTGCTTCGCTCGGCTCATGGTTTCCGCGTCCTCTGCTTCTCTGGCACCTGCGTCGGGCCGCTAGGCAGTCTCTCCTCGCTCTGTCTGTCTCGTCATTAATTTTTGCCGAGTGACCAAAGATGTGTGGGGCCTAGCGTTGTCATGGTAAAAGACTATACCCTTGCGATTAGCTAGTGCCGGCTCCTTTTCTTTAATTTTTTCCGCCAAATTGGATAGCTGGCGACAGTACACATCTGAATTGATGGTTTCATTCCGTCCCAGCAGCTCAAAGTGCACTACACCCTTCCAATTCCACCAAACAGACAGCATAACTTTCCTCTGATGGATATCGGCTTTTGATGTGGCTTGGGCTGGCTCATCTTTCTTGCTCCATGATCTTTTTCGTTGGACATTATTGTAAACAGCCCACTTTTCGTCGCCAGTAATGATCCGCTTCAAAAAAGGATCGTTTTTAATCCGTTGCAGCAGAGAATGGCAGATATTGATACGTTTAGTTAGGTGAATTTCCTTTAAATTATGCGGAACCCAAACATCGAGCTTGTTTACGTAGCCAAGTTTCTTCAAACGGTTTTCAACCGTTTTATGCGACACACTGAGCTTCTCTGACATCTCCCGCGTTGAATAACGCCGGTTTTCACCCAGCAAAGCCTGAATTTGTTTGTCAAAAACGGCCGATGGTCGACCAGAACGTGGAGCGTCTTTAACTCCAAAATCTCCAGGCCTGAATTTGGCAAACCAGCGCTGACATTGGCGATCACTCATGGTATCTTTACCATACACTTCGCCGAAAATGCTCACTTTGGTCCACCATGTTTAATTTGCTATAGCTTCCACAAATGTCATCGAATAATTACCAAAGTTTCATCGATAGTACCTAAGACAATAAGCTTTAAAACAATACTAAAAAGTGTGACCCTGGTGCTCGATTAGTCCTAAATAAATTAAATTAAAAACGATAACTTAAAAATAAACGACATAACTTTCTTGCCAAACCAATAGTTTCCCAGATCTTAGCGTTCATACAGACAGACAGGCAGACAGATGGACAGACAGACAAAAGGACAGACAGACATGGCTAGATCGACTCGGCTAGTGATCATGATCTAGAATATATATACTTTATGGGGTCGGATATATATATATATATACCCTTTTACTCTACGAGTAAACGGTAAAAAAAACGGGTAAAACGAAATATGTGGTGGCTCGATCTGATTTTAATGTTCTTAACAGTCATTGCTATTCTATGTAGTTAAATCGTTGTAAATTTGAATTTTCAAATGATCCTATTGCTGATTTATTTGCCGACTTTTTCCAAACTATTTACAGTTCGTCTTCTTGGCCAAATTCTAACTACCCTAATCCCTTAAATAGGGCAAATTGTTTTTTTCCCCCTGTAATTACCGAAAGTTCTCTCTTAAGAGATTTAACAACAACAACGTCCACTTATTCTCCCGGTCCTGATGGACTGGGAGTGTACTTAAGTTTAGTGCATCAACCATTTGTAAACCAATGCTTAAACTTTTTCATTTGTCCATTTCACCATCAGTTTTTCCAACTATCTGGAAGGAATCTTTTATTATTCCACTTCACAAAAATATTGCGAAGGCGGATGTCCAGAATTATAGGGGTATTTCTAAATTGTCAGCAATTCCAAAAGCATTTGAACATATCACCGAGTCAGCATGGTTTTGTTAAGCCAAGATCGACTACCACCAACCTACTTGAATTGTCATCTATTGTAATAAATGGATTTAACAATAAAATGCAGACTGACGTTAACCACTCTTTTCTTTTATTCAAATTAGATTTGCTAGGACTTCCATGTAATCTATTAACATGGATTTCAAGGTGTTTGAACGGTAGGACTCAGGGGGTTTTATTTAAGAAGGATATTTCAAAAATGATCTATGTGACATCTGAAGTGCCTCCGGGTAGTCATGGGACCCTTTGCCCTTCATTGTTCACAGCTACTCTAAGTTTGTTCAGGCTGCACAAGTCACAGTTTGCGAAGACTTCTAATCCATAGAAAAGTTGTGGAATTATACAGGTTTTTGCAATTAGTAGACGAATGTTTGTGTGCAGAAAACGTTTTGATAATGACACAGATCTTAGTGTGCCATAAGTCTTACCCACTGCCCTTGAGATATGGTCATTCCACGACAGTGTTCTGTTAAAAATAAATCCTAGGTTGGGTGCATTGTCCACGTATTTCAGAAGACTATTATTAATGCTGAAAGGTAGCATGTTTTCAATTTTAATTTGCCTTTTGTGGATGACCAGACATGGATTTTGCAGCGTTCAGACCTAGCCCATTGTCTTTTGCCCACTCACTAACACGGACAAGTTCACTATTACAGACAGTTACACACTCATGAATTCTATTAAGAGGACGAGTAACATACATCTGGACGTCATCAGCGTACCGATAAATATCACAGTTAGATAAGAAATTAGGAAGGTCATTTATTTATAACGTAAATAACAGAGGACCAAGAACAGAACCCTGCGGAACACCACGGTTAAGGAACACAAACGATGATAAAATGTTAGACAAAACAACTGATTTGCGGCAATTGCTCAGGTACGAAGTCATTAGCCTAATTGCAGTGTTTGAAAAGTTATATAAATTTTTTAATTTCGCACATAGAATATTGTATTTTACTGTGTCGAATGCCTTACTATAATCAAGTAAAACTAGGAATGTCACATTGGAATGTCTGCTACCTAGGATTGCAGTTATCCTCTGCTTTCCTATTTCTCCCAATGATTCCAGATGATACGCTCCGAAGTAGTGCTGGGCAATGACACATCATGTGCTCAGGTGTCTCCTGTGTGTCTGTTTCTTTGCAGCTTCTGCAATTAGCGTTGTACGGAAGCCCCATCTTCATGGCTTGCGTGCCAATGGCCCAATGGCCTGTGATGAGTGCCGTGATCCTTCTAATATCCCTTTTACTTTTGTTTATTAGCTCTCGAGTTCTCTTGCTATTGATGGTTGGCCAGCAGAGTTTTGATCTCCTGAGACCCTGCTTTTCCGACCAACTTTTACTAGCTTGTGTTTTGTAGTGTTCGTGAATCCTTGATTGGACTGTATTTAGGGATTCAGGTAGACTAGTTGTATAGGAGTCGTCTGCCGACCCCATTCGTGCAAGTTCATCCGCCTTTTCGTTTCCTGGTATATCATTATGCCCTGGCACCCATGTTATCTGTACATGGTTGTTTGTTGCTAGTATGTTAAGAGCCGACTTACAATCGGCTACTAGTTTCGAGTTGGTTCTTGCTGCTGCGAGAGATTTGATAGCCGCTTGGCTATCAGAGTATATCCTTTCCTTGGTATTCCTGAGGCATTGCTGAATCGAAAGCTTGGCTGCTTCTAAAATAGCAAGTACCTCAGCCTGAAAAACTGTCGCTGATTCTGGGAGGTGGAATTTCGATTCTATCCCCCAGCTTTCAGCGAAAATTCCAGCCCCTACACCACAGTCCATCTTGAAACCGTCAGTGTAGAGTGATACCTCATCTTGTCCGGTTACTCTGTCATTCTCCCAGTCTTCCCTCGTTGGAAAAGTAGTCGTAAATCCGTTTCCAAATCTTATCTCCGCTGTCATATAATCCGTTTTGTTCTTTGCCAGATAGTTGCTGTCCTCTAAGATACGGCAGTGCCCTGTGTGGTAGCCTTTCCAGCATTTACTTGCCTTCAGTCTGGCCGCACTCTGCACTGCAGTATCCTTTATGAAAAGTTCTATCGGCATTATATCCAGAATAGTGTTCAACGCGGCAGCCGGGCATGATCTTAATGCCCCTGTAGCTCCTGCGCAAGCTGATCTCTGTATTCTTGTCAGCTTGGTAATATTGTATGCCCTTGTCAGGGCTGGCCACCAGACTAGTGCCCCGTATGTGAGGATTGGCCTTACCACTGCTGTGTAAAGCCATAATATTATCTTAGGGTGTATACCCCAGTTTTTGCCAAACATTTTCCTGCACGAGTAGAATGCTATGCTGGCCTTTCTTACTCGTTCCGTGATGTTCAGTTTCCACGAGAGCTTCGGGTCTAGTATCACTCCTAGATACTTAGCCTTACCCGATAGCTCGAGTTCGATTCCATCTATTATTGGTTTGCTGTATGTTGGGATCTATGTTCTTCGCTTGAAGAGCATCAGTTCGGTTTTACTCGGGTTTATACCTAGTCCGCAGGTTTTTGCCCATTCATTGAGTCGGGTAAGGGCCCCCGTCATTATGTTACTAATGACATCTGGGAATGGTCCTGATACTAGCAACACTACGTCGTCTGCGTAGGCTACTACTTTTACTCCACCGCTATTGAGTTCTCTCAATATGTCGTTCATGTTGATGAGCCAGAGCAGTGTCGATAGAACCCCGCCCTGAGGTTTGCCTCTCTTCACAAAGCGTGTGAGGTAAGTGCCACTCAGTTCGGCTGTTATCGTCCTGTTCGTCAGCATAACTCCGATCCAAGCTCTGATATCTCCTTCAATGCCGATCGAGTTGAGGGAGCTCAGTATGGACTCGGCGTTTACATTATTGAACGCACCTTCTATATCTAAGAAGGTGGCCATTGTATATTGGTTAAAATTTAGCGATTTTTCTATGTGGCAGACTACTTCGTGTAGTGCCGTTTCTGTCGATCTGCCCTTTCGGTACGCATGCTGAGCGTCCGATAGATGCTGCTTCTCGGTGTTTTCCCGGATATGAATATCGATCATTCGTTCCACCGTTTTCATTAGGAAGGAGGTAAGGCTGATCGGCCTGTAATCCTTTGCTAGGATATGACCTCTTCTTCCTGGTTTTGGTATAAATACAACTTTGGCTTCCTTCCATAGAAGCGGTATGTGTGTTAGTCTGATGCAAGCCGTGTAAATGGCTTGCAGCCACCTACTGATGCTGACCTGTGTTGCTTGAAGCATTGCCGGGAAAATGCCGTCTGGCCCCGGACTCTTATATTTATCGAAAGAGTTTATCGCCCAGTTGATTCTTTCAATGGTTATGATATCCCTTGTGTGTGTTGGTTGATGAGCCCTCTGACCTTCAGTAGGTGCTGGCTTTTCTCGAAGGTTGCCTGGAAAGTGTGTATCCACTAGTGTCTCTAGGGATTCTTCCACTGTTTTAGTCGCTGATCCGTCTTGTTTGTGTAATAGAGTTGGGCTGTTATACCCTTTAGCAAGGACCTTGCTTACTCTAGCCGAGTCTTTTATACCTTCTAGCGATTCGCAGTAAGTCCTCCAAGAGTCTTTCTTGGCTGCGTATATCGCTTTTTTGTATGCTTTTTGTGCTTCTTTGTATGGCTCCCATTCCTTGGTAGCATAGCTGGAGTTATAGGCTTTTCTTGCCCTCTTTCTCAAAGTGCAAAGCTCTTTGGTCCACCACAAAGGGTGTTGTTTCTTAGAGTATGAAACCTTGCAAGTTTCCTTATATGCATTGTTTAGAATGTTTGTTAGGTCCTCTACTTCCTTGTCCAGGGTCGTCGTAGAGGTTTGTACCCGTATTTCTCTGTTGCTAACTTTCGAGTAGACAATCTTACCGAATTTATCCCAGTTTGTTCTACGGAGGTTACGTTTCGGTTTTGCTAATCGGAATCGAAATTTCGAAGAAAATGTACCTGTGATCTGAAAAGGAATTTTGTTTCGACACTATCCACTTTTCAACCTTATATCTACTAAATTCTGTCTGTAAAGTGATGTCTAACACCTCTTCCCATCCCTGAAATTCCCTTGTGCTTGGGAATATAAAGGTGGGTGTGTTACCTCTATTACATATGGTGATGTTGCGGCAGATAATATTATCAAAAAGAGACTCACCCCTTTCGTTGGTTTCCGAGCTTCCCCATAGTGTGTGCCTCGCGTTAGCGTCGCATCCGAGCACCCCAGGGTCGTCTTAGTGTCTTCCGCCCATTACAGCAGCTTGATGACTGGCTCAGGTGGAGCCGGTTCATCATGGGCCATGTAGGATGAGGCTATCACCATCGATGTCCCATCCGCCGCCACGAATCTGCTAAGATTGGGGCATAGAAGTGCGTTATAGTTATTCTTTATAATAATACCTACTCTCGGCCTACCTGTCGAGTTATTATAAAAGAGTGTATATCCTTGTTGTGTTAGACCTGAGATTTTTCTGTCTCGAGTCCATGGTTCTTGAACGATGCCTATGTCAATGTTCCTCTCACTGAGAAGAACTGCAAGATTGGCTGAAGCATGCGTGCTGCGCTTCAGGTTAATCTGCACGACTTTAGGCATCGGTGTTGGGTGTTACGTCTGGGGTCTTGTCGTCGATGACCAGGTCATCCAACAGCTTGTTGGTGACATCGACCTCCTCGAGAACATCATCCGGCTCTGCCAGGAAGACCTTGATCTTGGCCTTCCGTAGGCCGTACCGGATGTTGTAGTCGGCCTTCTCAAGCTGCGGCAGGCAGCGCTGGTTGATGAGAAAGAGGAACGGCTGGCTCGTCTTCATCTCCTTCTCTACTTTAAGTATCGCCCAGTCCTCTGTGTGCACTTCTGGGTTCTGAGCCCTCAGCAGCGACAGCACCTTTCCTTGGTCAGTCTGCTCCTTTGGCAACTAAATGCGAGCCCGCGGCCTCCTTGGAATCTCCCTGGCGTGGACGAGCCTAATGCTAAGGCCGTCCCATGCATCTCCAATCTTGGCTATGCATTCCGCCAGGAAGGTCCTTGAGAACGAGTCATCGCACTTGATCACCCGGTGCCCCCTGACCATGTCCGACGAGTCGAAGGAGGGGATCGGACCATTTGGCACGGCTGATAGCCTTTCTGCTATCATGTCGGCCACCTTGACCTCGATCTCCTCCCACTTCTCCGACAGCAGGCGTCCGTCGTCGTGCAGGTCGTCCACCAGTGCCATCGCGAGGCTGTCTCTGGCTACGTCGCTGAATTTCTTGGCCTTCTTCACAAAGGAGGTCGGTTTTGGCCTCCCTGAGCGTCCTTTGCCCGTTTGGCCACTCAGTTCGGCTGTTATCGTCCTGTTCGTCAGCATAACTCCGATCCAAGCTCTGATATCTCCTTCAATGCCGATCGAGTTGAGGGAGCTCAGTATGGACTCGGCGTTTACATTATTGAACGCACCTTCTATATCTAAGAAGGTGGCCATTGTATATTGGTTAAAATTTAGCGATTTTTCTATGTGGCAGACTACTTCGTGTAGTGCCGTTTCTGTCGATCTGCCCTTTCGGTACGCATGCTGAGCGTCCGATAGATGCTGCTTCTCGGTGTTTTCCCGGATATGAATATCGATCATTCGTTCCAGCGTTTTCATTAGGAAGGAGGTAAGGCTGATCGGCCTGTAATCCTTTGCTAGGATATGACCTCTTCTTCCTGGTTTTGGTATAAATACAACTTTGGCTTCCTTCCATAGAAGCGGTATGTGTGTTAGTCTGATGCAAGCCGTGTAAATGGCTTGCAGCCACCTACTGATGCTGACCTGTGTTGCTTGAAGCATTGTCGGGAAAATGCCGTCTGGCCCCGGACTCTTATATTTATCGAAAGAGTTTATCGCCCAGTTGATTCTTTCAATGGTTATGATATCCCTTGTGTGTGTTGGTTGATGAGCCCTCTGACCTTCAGTAGGTGCTGGCTTTTCTCGAAGGTTGCCTGGAAAGTGTGTATCCACTAGTGTCTCTAGGGATTCTTCCACTGTTGTAGTCGCTGATCCGTCTTGTTTGTGTAATAGAGTTGGGCTGTTATACCCTTTAGCAAGGACCTTGCTTAGTCTAGCCGAGTCTTTTATACCTTCTAGCGATTCGCAGTAAGTCCTCCAAGAGTCTTTCTTG
Source organism: Drosophila lutescens (assembly GCA_037075285.1). Lineage (NCBI taxonomy): Eukaryota > Metazoa > Arthropoda > Insecta > Diptera > Drosophilidae > Drosophila > Drosophila lutescens. The sequence continues at coordinate 66,457 of JBAMCF010000635.1, forward strand.
GCTGCGTATATCGCTTTTTTGTATGCTTTTTGTGCTTCTCTGTATGGCTCCCATTCCTTGGTAGCATAGCTGGAGTTATAGGCTTTTCTTGCCCTCTTTCTCAAAGTGCAAAGCTCTTTGGTCCACCACAAAGGGTGTTGTTTCTTAGAGTATGAAACCTTGCAAGTTTCCTTATATGCATTGTTTAGAATGTTTGTTAGGTCCTCTACTTCCTTGTCCAGGGTCGTCGTAGAGGTTTGTACCCGTATTTCTCTGTTGCTAACTTTCGAGTAGACAATCTTACCGAATTTATCCCAGTTTGTTCTACGGAGGTTACGTTTCGGTTCCGTTTTGCTAATCGGAATCGAAATTTCGAAGAAAATGTACCTGTGATCTGAAAAGGAATTTTGTTTCGACACTATCCACTTTTCAACCTTATATCTACTAAATTCTGTCTGTAAAGTGATGTCTAACACCTCTTCCCATCCCTGAAATTCCCTTGTGCTTGGGAATATAAAGGTGGGTGTGTTACCTCTATTACATATGGTGATGTTGCGGCAGATAATATTATCAAAAAGAGACTCACCCCTTTCGTTGGTTTCCGAGCTTCCCCATAGTGTGTGCCTCGCGTTAGCGTCGCATCCGAGCACCCCAGGGTCGTCTTAGTGTCTTCCGCCCATTACAGCAGCTTGATGACTGGCTCAGGTGGAGCCGGTTCATCATGGGCCATGTAGGATGAGGCTATCACCATCGATGTCCCATCCGCCGCCACCAATCTGCTAAGATTGGGGCATAGAAGTGCGTTATAGTTATTCTTTATAATAATACCTACTCTCGGCCTACCTGTCGAGTTATTATAAAAGAGTGTATATCCTTGTTGTGTTAGACCTGAGATTTTTCTGTCTCGAGTCCATGGTTCTTGAACGATGCCTATGTCAATGTTCCTCTCACTGAGAAGAACTGCAAGATTGGCTGAAGCATGCGTGCTGCGCTTCAGGTTAATCTGCACGACTTTAGGCATCGGTGTTGGGTGTTACGTCTGGGGTCTTGTCGTCGATGACCAGGTCATCCAACAGCTTGTTGGTGACATCGACCTCCTCGAGAACATCATCCGGCTCTGCCAGGAAGACCTTGATCTTGGCCTTCCGTAGGCCGTACCGGATGTTGTAGTCGGCCTTCTCAAGCTGCGGCAGGCAGCGCTGGTTGATGAGAAAGAGGAACGGCTGGCTCGTCTTCATCTCCTTCTCTACTTTAAGTATCGCCCAGTCCTCTGTGTGCACTTCTGGGTTCTGAGCCCTCAGCAGCGACAGCACCTTTCCTTGGTCAGTCTGCTCCTTTGGCAACCAAATGCGAGCCCGCGGCCTCCTTGGAATCTCCCTGGCGTGGACGAGCCTAATGCTAAGGCCGTCCCATGCATCTCCAATCTTGGCTATGCATTCCGCCAGGAAGGTCCTTGAGAACGAGTCATCGCACTTGATCACCCGGTGCCCCCTGACCATGTCCGACGAGTCGAAGGAGGGGATCGGACCATTTGGCACGGCTGATAGCCTTTCTGCTATCATGTCGGCCACCTTGACCTCGATCTCCTCCCACTTCTCCGACAGCAGGCGTCCGTCGTCGTGCAGGTCGTCCACCAGTGCCATCGCGAGGCTGTCTCTGGCTACGTCGCTGAATTTCTTGGCCTTCTTCACAAAGGAGGTCGGTTTTGGCCTCCCCTGAGCGTCCTTTGCCCGTTTGGCCACTCAGTTCGGCTGTTATCGTCCTGTTCGTCAGCATAACTCCGATCCAAGCTCTGATATCTCCTTCAATGCCGATCGAGTTGAGGGAGCTCAGTATGGACTCGGCGTTTACATTATTGAACGCACCTTCTATATCTAAGAAGGTGGCCATTGTATATTGGTTAAAATTTAGCGATTTTTCTATGTGGCAGACTACTTCGTGTAGTGCCGTTTCTGTCGATCTGCCCTTTCGGTACGCATGCTGAGCGTCCGATAGATGCTGCTTCTCGGTGTTTTCCCGGATATGAATATCGATCATTCGTTCCAGCGTTTTCATTAGGAAGGAGGTAAGGCTGATCGGCCTGTAATCCTTTGCTAGGATATGACCTCTTCTTCCTGGTTTTGGTATAAATACAACTTTGGCTTCCTTCCATAGAAGCGGTATGTGTGTTAGTCTGATGCAAGCCGTGTAAATGGCTTGCAGCCACCTACTGATGCTGACCTGTGTTGCTTGAAGCATTGTCGGGAAAATGCCGTCTGGCCCCGGACTCTTATATTTATCGAAAGAGTTTATCGCCCAGTTGATTCTTTCAATGGTTATGATATCCCTTGTGTGTGTTGGTTGATGAGCCCTCTGACCTTCAGTAGGTGCTGGCTTTTCTCGAAGGTTGCCTGGAAAGTGTGTATCCACTAGTGTCTCTAGGGATTCTTCCACTGTTGTAGTCGCTGATCCGTCTTGTTTGTGTAATAGAGTTGGGCTGTTATACCCTTTAGCAAGGACCTTGCTTAGTCTAGCCGAGTCTTTTATACCTTCTAGCGATTCGCAGTAAGTCCTCCAAGAGTCTTTCTTGGCTGCGTATATCGCTTTTTTGTATGCTTTTTGTGCTTCTTTGTATGGCTCCCATTCCTTGGTAGCATAGCTGGAGTTATAGGCTTTTCTTGCTCTCTTTCTCAAAGTGCAAAGCTCTTTGGTCCACCACAAAGGGTGTTTGTTTCTTAGCGTATGAAACCTTGCAAGTTTCCTTATATGCATTGTTTAGAATGTTTGTTAGGTCCTCTACTTCCTTGTCCAGGGTCGTTGTAGAGGTTTGTACCCGTATTTCTCTGTTGCTAACTTTCGAGTAGACAATCTTACCGAATTTATCCCAGTTTGTTCTACGGGGGTTACATTTCGGTTCCGGTTTGCTAATCGGAATCGAAATTTCGATGAAAATGTACCTGTGATCTGAAAAGGAATTTTGTTTCGACACTATCCACTTTTCAACCTTATATCTACTAAATTCTGTCTGTAAAGTGAGGTCTAACACCTCTTCCCATCCCTGAAATTCCCTTGTGCTTGGGAACATAATGGTGGGTGTGTTACCTCTATTACATATGGTGATGTTGCGGCAGATAATATTATCAAAAAGAGACTCACCCCTTTCGTTGGTTTCCGAGCTTCCCCATAGTGTGTGCCTCGCGTTAGCGTCGCATCCGAGCACCCCAGGGTCGTCTTAGTGTCTTCCGCCCATTACAGCAGCTTGATGACTGGCTCAGGTGGAGCCGGTTCATCATGGGCCATGTAGGATGAGGCTATCACCATCGATGTCCCATCCGCCGCCACGAATCTGCTAAGATTGGGGCATAGAAGTGCGTTATAGTTATTCTTTATAATAATACCTACTCTCGGCCTACCTGTCGAGTTATTATAAAAGAGTGTATATCCTTGTTGTGTTAGACCTGAGATTTTTCTGTCTCGAGTCCATGGTTCTTGAACGATGCCTATGTCAATGTTCCTCTCACTGAGAAGAACTGCAAGATTGGCTGAAGCATGCGTGCTGCGCTTCAGGTTAATCTACACGACTTTAGGCATCGGTGTTGGGTGTTACGTCTGGGGTCTTGTCGTCGATGACCAGGTCATCCAACAGCTTGTTGGTGACATCGACCTCCTCGAGAACATCATCCGGCTCTGCCAGGTAGACCAAATGCGAGCCCGCGGCCTCCTTGGAATCTTCCTGGCGTGGACGAGCCTAATGCTAAGGCCGTCCCATGCATCTCCAATCTTGGCTATGCATTCCGCCAGGAAGGTCCTTGAGAACGAGTCATCGCACTTGATCACCCTGTGCCCCCTGACCATGTCCGACGAGTCGAAGGAGGGGATCGGACCATCTGGCACGACTGATAGCCTTTCTGCTATCATGTCGGCCACCTTGACCTCGATCTCCTCCCACTTCTCCGACAGCAGGCGTCCGTCGTCGTGTAGGTCGTCCACCAGTGCCATCGCGAGGCTGTCTCTGGCTTCGTCGCTGAATTCCTTGGCCGGCTGGGTTCCGCTGTTGTGTGGGTTGATGTTCTTGGTGTCTAGTGGGGTGCTGGTCTTAGCAGCCCCTTCCGTTCCCATCGGAGCCGGAGCACCCTGGCTGGGTGTTCGCGGCCCTTCCTCGATGGTAGCGGAATCGGTTTGGGGTTTAACCTCCCCCGTGAGGTCCGAAGCTACGGTGTTAGGTTTCATTTTCAATACATAATCGCCCGCGTTGCTCGACCAGGCAAGCGCGGCGGGCCTGAGGGTTGTTGGGGCTCTATGAAAAAGTCGACCGTGACTCCGCCCCAAAGCCACGGCAAGGCCACTTCCGACCCAGGGTTGCCCGGCCCTGGGAGGGCTCCGTTAAAACACAGCTGGATTTACCCCTCAGCTGCAAACCTGAAAGTCAGTGGGCACGGGTCGCTTGACACGCCTGACTTGAGGGTAGGCACTTTAAAGACCTACCCAGATTCGTCAGCATCCATAGTCATAGCTAGACTATGGACCTGCTTCCAGCCGCCCTCACGGGGAGAGTATAGTCGCACTACCATCGGTGCACACAGTTACGGCAGGGGACGAGTCCCCCGTTGGTCCCCCTGTGTACCCGACGGCTGACGGCCGTGGGTTCTAAGTCCGGATTGTTTATCATTGAGCACTTTATTGTCTATTATAAAGTTATTTATTTGTGCCGCCATTAAAAGCATTTTTTTATAATTTTTTTTTGATTTTGTTAGTCATAGCATTGCACTTTGATAGATGACGTTTGGCGTGGAATACTTTATATGTTAAGACTTTCCAATTACTTTATGAGTAACGGGAATAAAATAAAAATGACTGAGATTACTTCTTACTTACACATTGTTCAGGCTGTCAAGGAAAGGGCAACCGTTTTGTACAGCAACCGCCGAGTACCGAGTGTAGAGTTTTTGACTGAGCTGAAAGTTGTGTGCTCCATATTGCTGAATGTTAAAGTAAAGAGTTTCACGCCCTCCAAGCACTACTTTGTCTTCGCTGCCCTTAGCGATCCGCTGGATGCCAGCTTCCACCGAGTCAATAAAAAATCTATGTTGGCCATCTGGCTGCTGCTGCCGCATCAGGGCGTAAAGCTGCCTAAAAAGTTCCGTCCCGTTCACCAGCATCTCCAAAGAGTTGCTTTCCTTCTCGACATAAAGCCGATATCCGTCGCGGATCATGGCTTGCTGCAGGTGCTGAAGCGTGTTGATAGGTGGCTCCCGGGCGGGTCTAGCAAACTGGCTGGTCAATTGAGCCGAATATACATCAGCCAAGACATAGGTCGCTGCTATCCAGTACACAATTGTCAGGAACTTTGCACGGTAGCCATGATACAGTTCATGGCATGCTGTGAAAATAAAAGAGAGTAATCTATATATTAAATAAATTTTTTACACAAGTTTATTCATTTTGGCAAAATCCTTTTTTCGAATTCTGTCTGTCTGTCTGTCTGTCTGTCTGTCTGTCTGTCTGTCTGTCTGTCTGTCTGTCTGTCTGTCTGTCTGTCTGTCTGTCTGTCTGTCTGTCTGTCTGTCTGTCTGTCTGTCTGTCTGTCTGTCTGTCTGTCTGTCTGTCTGTCTGTCTGTCTGTCTGTCTGTCTGTCTGTCTGTCTGTCTGTCTGTCTGTCTGTCTGTCTGTCTGTCTGTCTGTCTGTCTGTCTGTCTGTCTGTCTGTCTGTCTGTCTGTCTGTCTGTCTGTCTGTCTGTCTGTCTGTCTGTCTGTCTGTCTGTCTGTCTGTCTGTCTGTCTGTCTGTCTGTCTGTCTGTCTGTCTGTCTGTCTGTCTGTCTGTCTGTCTGTCTGTCTGTCTGTCTGTCTGTCTGTCTGTCTGTCTGTCTGTCTGTCTGTCTGTCTGTCTGTCTGTCTGTCTGTCTGTCTGTCTGTCTGTCTGTCTGTCTGTCTGTCTGTCTGTCTGTCTGTCTGTCTGTCTGTCTGTCTGTCTGTCTGTCTGTCTGTCTGTCTGTCTGTCTGTCTGTCTGTCTGTCTGTCTGTCTGTCTGTCTGTCTGTCTGTCTGTCTGTCTGTCTGTCTGTCTGTCTGTCTGTCTGTCTGTCTGTCTGTCTGTCTGTCTGTCTGTCTGTCTGTCTGTCTGTCTGTCTGTCTGTCTGTCTGTCTGTCTGTCTGTCTGTCTGTCTGTCTGTCTGTCTGTCTGTCTGTCTGTCTGTCTGTCTGTCTGTCTGTCTGTCTGTCTGTCTGTCTGTCTGTCTGTCTGTCTGTCTGTCTGTCTGTCTGTCTGTCTGTCTGTCTGTCTGTCTGTCTGTCTGTCTGTCTGTCTGTCTGTCTGTCTGTCTGTCTGTCTGTCTGTCTGTCTGTCTGTCTGTCTGTCTGTCTGTCTGTCTGTCTGTCTGTCTGTCTGTCTGTCTGTCTGTCTGTCTGTCTGTCTGTCTGTCTGTCTGTCTGTCTGTCTGTCTGTCTGTCTGTCTGTCTGTCTGTCTGTCTGTCTGTCTGTCTGTCTGTCTGTCTGTCTGTCTGTCTGTCTGTCTGTCTGTCTGTCTGTCTGTCTGTCTGTCTGTCTGTCTGTCTGTCTGTCTGTCTGTCTGTCTGTCTGTCTGTCTGTCTGTCTGTCTGTCTGTCTGTCTGTCTGTCTGTCTGTCTGTCTGTCTGTCTGTCTGTCTGTCTGTCTGTCTGTCTGTCTGTCTGTCTGTCTGTCTGTCTGTCTGTCTGTCTGTCTGTCTGTCTGTCTGTCTGTCTGTCTGTCTGTCTGTCTGTCTGGTCTGCCTGTCTGTTTACGAGAAGTATAAATGCAATTTTGTTGTGTATATTTATACCTATCGAAATGTAGAAGACATTTTTCAAATCGGACCATTCATTGAAAAGTTATGCGCTTAAAAAAAAATTTAAATATATCCATCTCCCTCGCACTCCCTTTAGATAGTCGGGACACCAACCCGAAAGCGTATAGCGTTCTCTCTTGTTGAAATTAAGGTTAGCTATTTTATAAGAATGAACTATCCAAATGGATATTACTTATAAAAAACATCACAGTAACAACGCAAAAAATTTTATACTTTTTAAGGTATTTTAAACATTTGTATCTATACCCGTTACTCGTAGAGTAAAAGGGTATATTGTATTCGTGCAAAAGTATGTAACAGGGAGAAGGAAGCGTTTCCGACCCCATAAAGTATATATATTCTTGATCAGGATCACTAGCCGAGTCGATCTAGCCATGTCCGTCTGTCCGTCTGTCCGTCCGTCCGTCCGTCCGTCCGTCTGTCTGTATGAACGCTGAGATTTCGGAAACTATAAAAGCTAGAAGGTTGAGATTTCACACACATATTCTTGGGCTTCCTACGCAGCGCAAGTTTGTTTCATCGAGGTGCCACGCCCCCCCTAACGCCCACAATCGCCATAAACGATTTTCAAATGTGTCTGGAGGCCACATCTTTTAAGATTTTAAAAATATATAAACGCAATTTTATAGTGTTTATTAATACCTATCGAAATGTAGAAGACATTTTTCAAATCGGACCATTCATTAAAAAGTTATACGCAATCAAAATTGTTTATATATCTATCTCCCTCGCACTCCCTTTAGCACCAATAGATAGTCGGGACACCAACCCGAGTACAGCGTTCGCACTCCCTTTAGCTGAGTGACGGGTATTAGATAGTCGGAACACCAACCCGACTATAGCGTTCTCTCTTTTTTTTTAATAATTTTGTAGCTTTTAAATATCTGATTAGCTGCCATCACCACTCATTTTTGTTTACATGTCGCCGCCTGTGATAAAACCTAAATTTGGACTCTGTCGAACGAAAAAAGACAAAAAAATTCTAACTTTAAAATCCACCATAAATCCAATTTTCCATGAATTCGGGCCATTCCCGGCTTGTTTTATTCGGTAGGATGTAAACTTTTTAGATGGTACCCATTAAGGTTTTTCAACGGATTTATCCGACTTACAGTCGGACAAAAACACATTTTTCTTCTTTGTCGAGCTGCTGCGCTGCCATTACTTATCCAATCATATTGATATGTATGGCCAAGTTAAGCTCTAATCTATTTACTTTAAAATGAAGTGAAATCTGGCCCAATTGGGTGGATACGTGCCGAGGATATAGGAAAAAATTCGAAAAAAGTAAGAAATTTAACATTTGGAACTTTAAAAAATCTTAAAAAAAAGCTTTGCCATCGAAAAAAAAGTATGTGTTATTTTTGTGATCTAGGACAGCAACACTAACAGAATTTGCCATCGGATTTTTATATTTTTTTTTTTAAAAACCTTACGGTTGCAAAAATACCACCCACAGCCTGTGGCGCTTGTAGTAAGTTGGAAGACGCCATCTAGGATTCAGATAGGGAACTATATTGAGGGGCGTACAGAAAGCGGAAGGAGAGTAACAGACCCTAACGTCAACCTGCTTTGGGGCATCTCCTAGATTCGCTATGGGGTTACCGCCAGAACGATGGCGGCATAGTCGGTCTTTCCAATTGTCTTGCCATGTCTTGAGTAAAAAGAAAAAATCTAAAACGAAAGTGAAAGTTCGGCGTGCAGCCACCAAAAATTAGCTCAGCGCTAAGTCGAATTCGGTGAGTGGAGAAGTCGAAGAATATTCCGGTTGGAATGAAGGAAATTATTAAGAAAATTTGCTTTTGGGTATAGGCTTGGCGCTTTACAAATCACCTTAATGTTACGAGATCGGAACTAGAGGCACAAGAGAAGAGAGAGGGACGATAGAGCAAAAGGGGAAGTTATTTGCGGACCTGGCCTACCGCATCGTTTACCCGAACGAGTGGAATTGGCGTTTATTCTTTCTGAGCGCTTCAGTGATAGCGCAACCGCCCAAGAGGGCGCTCGAAAATCCGAACGAGCGGATTTTGTTTGTCGCCGAAAAATCGCAGCAAAAGGAAATCTTTTTTTTTCATGTGTGTGTGGTAAAAAGCGGGAAAAAACCGCGTGGAAAAATAACCTCCAATATGCTGCCTAGTTTGCCCTAATCATAGTGAAAAAAAAGAAAAGTAATTTTAATATCTAAAAAAAAGTAATTTTAATACCTAAAAGAAATGTAATTCTAATATCTAAAGAAAAAGTAAAGCAATTAAAATAAGTAAATTAAAGCAATTTAAATAAGCTAAGTAAAGTAGAGTTAGTTAAAACTTAAGTTAAATTATGTAATCTCAGAGAAGGTTTAAGTGTTTTTATTGGTTTTGAGTGATTTTCTGGCCGGCGACTCGGGACAAATTTGTATAATTTTGTGGATTTCAGTCAGAAGTTTGCAACGCAGTGAAGGAGACGTTTCCGACCCCATAAAGTATATAAATTCTTGATCAGCATCATTAGACGAGTCGATCTAGCAATGTCCGTCTGTCCGTCCGACTGTCCGTCCGTCTGACCGTCTGTTTCTACGCAAACTAGTCTCTCAGTTTTAAAGCTATCGGGCTAGAACTTCCCAAAAGTCTTCTTTCGTTTGCAGGTAGTATATATGTCGGAACGGACAACTATTGGGTTGGCAAGAAAGTCATGTCGTTTTTTTTCAATATTTTCAAGGATGATTTATTTATATCAGAACTTATAATTAATCAATTATGCATTGGCCGTTTTGTTCGACCACTAATGACCATCTCTCGGGCAGCTGCATAATTCCGCGCTCGAAGAACTTTTGGTCTTTTCCAGCAAAGAATCGAGACAAGTGGTTTTCGACAGCCTCATCTGAATCAAAGTTTTTACCATTCAAAGAGTTTTGAAGAGAGCGAATCAAATGGTAATCTGAAGGTGCTAAGTCCGGACTATAAGGTGGATGTGGTAGCACTTCCCAATTCAGCTCCGTTAATTTTTGCCGAGTTTTTTTTTTTTTTTTATCAGGAAAGCATAGATATATACAGTTATGAACGGTAGAAGAGGAAGAGGTTAAAAAGTTCCGTTCCCGCGGGACTGCCGCAAAGCTATACTTCGCGGGACGGATGGCGGTCAGGTTGCCGCTCGTCCTTATGGCTCGTTGCGTCGACTCTGTTCTCGACGGCTTAAGTCCTTCAGGATGCCGGCAGCCATATTGGCTACCGCATCCCAATTCCTCTGGTTTTCGAGCATGCAGTTTATCACGTTATCCGCTGTCAGGAAACGCTCGGTCTTTGATTCAGCTTCGGCTCGGTTCCTCGCGTATATGGGGCAGATGAAGAATGCGTGCTCCGCGTCTTCGATGCTTGCTGTGCCGCAGTGGTCGCAGCAGGGGTTTGGCTCGTGCTTGAACCTATGCAGGTACGCTTTAAAGCATCCGTGCCCGGAGATCATCTGAGTGAGGTAGATGTCTACCTGTCCGTGCCTCCTCTGAAGCCAAGGGATGAGACTGGGGATTAACCTGTGCGTCCACCGTCCTGTGTCCGCATTGGTCCACCTCCTTTGCCAGGCTTCAATCGTACTGCTGCGCTGGGTCCTGCTTCCTGTACTCCCCGTCCTTCGTTCTGCCGCCAGGAGGTCTATTGGTATTGTACCGGCTATCACCAGCGCGGCTTCCTCGGATACCGTGCAGAAGCTGCTCGTGATGCGCAGTGCGCAGCGTCTGTAGACAGCTTTGCACTGGCGACTGTATGTTGCAGTCTTCATAGCTTCGGCCCATATGGGCGCGGCGTACAGGATGGTCGAGGTCACCACTGTGGCTATGATTCTTCTGCTGTGCTGCTTTGGTCCTCGAGTGTTGGCCATCATCCTTGAAATGGATGCTGTCGATCTGGATGCTTTGGCTGCTGCATACGCTAGGTGGGTCTTGAACGATAGCCTGTGATCGATCAGTACCCCAAGGTACTTGATTGAGTCGCTTGTGACTATTAAAGTTGAACCGACTCGAATTGTTGCTTTTTCAACAATCTTCCTGCTGCTTATGAGCACTGCCTCCGTTTTGTGCTCGGCAAGCGATAGCCCGTTGCCTGCGAGCCAGCTCATAAGGGTGTCTATCGAAAGGCTGCATCTCTCCGTGACCTCTTCAAGGTTTTTAGCTACTGTTACCAGCGCTATGTCATCAGCTAAGCCCACTACGGTGCATCCTTCAGGTAGTGTCTGCCTTAGTATCCCGTCATACATGGCGTTCCATAGAGTCGGGCCCAGGACTGAGCCTTGAGGTACTCCACCTGTTACCTGGTACTCATGCTCACCGACGTCAGAGGAGTATGTGAGCACTCTGTCCTTAAAGTAGTCCGCTACGAGGTCGGTAAGGTAGTCAGAGATTCCCATGAGGTGAAGCGCTTGCAGGACAAGGTTCCAGTTGGCAGAGTTGAAGGCATTCTTAACATCCAGTGTGCAGACGAGGCAGTACTCTTTTGAGCCGCCTAGCCACCTTTCTCCTTTAATTGCGTTAGCAGCCAATTGGGTGACCGCTCGGATCGCGTCAATGGTACTCCTTTTCCTCCGGAAACCAAACTGGTGGTCCGACAAAGCTCTGAGTTCGTCGAGCTCCTTTTCGAGGTGGGTGCAGATTATGCGCTCAAATATCTTTCCCATCGTGTTTAGCATACATAGGGGTCTGTATGAGGATGCGTCGTCGTTCATCTTGCCGGGTTTAGGGATGAGCACCAGTCTCTGCTGCTTCCATCCTGTGGGGAAGGTTCGTTGGGTGAGACACTTGTTGTACATCTCCGTGAATATACCCGGGTAAGCTGCCACAATTGTGTGCAGCGCAACATTGGGAATGCCGTCGGGACCAGGGGCTTTACCAACCTTGGTTTTCTTAAGAGCGGCTAGTACTTCGGCTTCGCTGGTGAGAACTGTATCGCCTACCCCAGTAGCTTGTCAGGTAAGGGGCGGCTGTGTGGGGAACAAAGTAGACACTATCTGGCCAAGCTGTAGGTGGTCAGTAGGGGTCGGCTTTCTGATGAGCTTGCCCATGACCATCCTGTATGCTGCCCCGAATGGTTCTGCATCGGCCGCTTCGCACAACTCCTGGAAGCATCTGGCCTTGCTAGCTTTGATGGCGTTCTTCAGCCCCTTTCTCTTGGCCCTGTAGTTTGCTTCGCTCGGCTCATGGTTTCCGCGTCCTCTGCTTCTCTGGCACCTGCGTCGGGCCGCTAGGCAGTCTCTCCTCGCTCTGTCTGTCTCGTCATTAATTTTTGCCGAGTGACCAAAGATGTGTGGGGCCTAGCGTTGTCATGGTGAAAGACTATACCCTTGCGATTAGCTAGTGCCGGCTCCTTTTCTTTAATTTTTTCCGCCAAATTGGATAGCTGGCGACAGTACACATCTGAATTGATGGTTTCATTCCGTCCCAGCAGCTCAAAGTGCACTACACCCTTCCAATTCCACCAAACAGACAGCATAACTTTCATCTGATGGATATCGGCCTTTGATGTGGCTTGGGCTGGCTCATCTTTCTTGCTCCATGATCTTTTTCGTTAGACATTATTGTAAACAACCCACTTTTCGTCGCCAGTAATGATCCGCTTCAAAAAAGGATCGTTTTTAATCCGTTGCAGCAGAGAATGGCAGATATTGATACGCTTAGTTAGGTGAATTTCCTTTAAATTATGCGGAACCCAAACATCGAGCTTGTTTACGTAGCCAAGTTTCTTCAAATGGTTTTCAACCGTTTTATGCGAGCTTATTATGAGCTTCTCTGACATCTCCCGCGTTGAATAACGCCGGTTTTTACCCAGCAATGCCTGAATTTGTTCGTCAAAAACGGCCGATGGTCGACCAGAACGTGGAGCGTCTTTAACTCCAAAATCTCCAAGCCTGAATTTGGCAAACCAGCGCTGACATTGGCGATCACTCATGGTATCTTTACCATACACTTCGCACAATTTTTCGCGAGCTTCGACCGCTTTTTTTCCTTTTCGAAAATAAAAAAGCAAAATATGCCGAAAATGCTCACTTTGGTCCTCCATGTTTAATTTGCTATAGCTTCCACAAATGTCATCGAATAATTACCAAAGTTTCATCGATAGCACCTAAGACAATAAGCTTTAAAACAATACTAAAAAGTGTGACCCTGGTGCTCGATTAGTCCTAAATAAATTAAATTAAAAACGATTACTAAAAAAACGACATGACTTTCTTGCCAACCCAATATATCATATAGCTCCCATAGGAATAATCGGAAAAAAAAGGTAAAAAATTATATCTTGGGTGTTTTTTAACATATACATCCTACTTTTGGAAATACCATCTCTAAAGATTATAAAATGAAAGACCGATTTTTAAGGGGATACGACCACAACCCAAACCTTAAGAGCTACAGCAGCCAAATTTTTGCACAGTATTTCATTGGGGGAGTAGGCGCCCACTAAGATCCGACATGTCCCCCAAGTGGCCCCAAACAGCTCCAACATCCATATTTAGAGCAAAAAAGAATTAGATGTACTTAAGCTTAACTTCTAAAGTGGTTGGAATTTCGAAATTTTGATTTTGCAGAATTTTAGGTCTTGAAAAGGCCTAATTAGAAATCTAAAAGAAATTTCGATATCCCCCATAATTTGGGGGCTACATTTAAAATTAACTTTTCGATTTTAAAAATCTAAACCGCTGCTCCGATCAAGATGATTTTTGGATCATTAGTTATTCTATGGCCCAAATGCTTAAGATTTATTTTGCAAGTTTTAAAAATTTTTTTAAGTATTTTTAACGAATTTATATAGATTTTCTAAGTTATTGCGTTGCATTTTGTGGGAGCCTGCCGAGAGAGCGAAACCCAGAGAGCGGATGCCAAGAGAGCGACGGCCGAGAGAGCAACACCCAAGGAAACTGACGAGGTTGAGGGGTAGTGCTGTGTGGAATGGGGCAATTTAAGTTAAAATTTGTTTTGGATTTTAAAAACTTAAGCTGCTGTTTCTATCAATATGATTTTCGATCAATAGTCAGTCCTGTGGATCAAATGCTTAGATTTTATTTTTAAAAAAATATTTTTCATTTTGTAGCAGAAGTAAGAGCCTTATTTTATTTCCACCAAGGAAGAAAATAAAAAATTACTACAAATTCTGTAAGCAAAAACAAAATGTTTCCAAGTTAATTATTAATCTTAAGATTCGAACTTTTGATCAAATACGTGTGTACATTTGCATATTTGGATATGTTTTGATTTGCTTATATTTACAATACATGTACAATACATGCATACACACAATTTGTGTGTATGTTTCTACTTGAAAGTAGATAATGTGCTTAAATACAAATAAAATCATTAATTTCCTTTCAGCCAATGCAAAAATTGTCGAGCTTAAAATGAATAATTATCAATCAAATGTGGAATCGGAAAATAATAAGTTACTTCGCTATTTTTGTATGAGATGCCAATCTTTTCGTGTGTGTACAAATGTTTTCGTTTCATTCAAAACAACAAATTTGAAACAATTTACAAACAAGTGTACATTTGTACGCAAATTAAAATTGCATTGATAGTATTGTAACTGATAGAATGTATACAAATTCAATACTTTTACATAGATCAAATTCATTTATTATATAGCTCTGCCAGTAGCCTTCTGATTCTCGCTCCTGAAGGATCTTCTAAAAAGGGTTTTACACAAAGGTTTTAAAAAAACGCGCTAATAAGAAAGCATAAAGTCCTGACAACCGTACTCCAAACTAATTTTAAGCGAACGAAGTCGCTCCGGGTATAGCTAGTTTATTATATAGCTCTGCCAGTAGCCTTCTGATTCTCGCTCCTGAAGGATCTTCTAAAATGGGTTTTACACAAAGGTTTTAAAAAAACGCGCTAATAAGAAAACATAAAGTCCTGACAACCGTACTCCAAACTAATTTTAAGCGAACGAAGTCGCTCCGGGTAAAGCTAGTTTTTTATATAATTCTGAGTTTCGAATTAAATTTGATCAAAATCGGATGACTATATCATATAGCTGCCATAGGAACGATTGGAAAATTGATGGGAATATAATAGAAAATAAAAATCTTATTATGGCATTCTCTTCTACTCTGGGATATGACTCTTTTTAAATATTTCCGAATTTCGATTTTAATTTTATCAAAATAGAACTACTATATCATATAGCTGCCACAGGAACGATCGAAAATAAGAGAAATAATACGAAATTTAACATTTTTGTGATTTGAAAATTAATAGGAATGATATGCAAGGGTATATAACAGCCCAGCGGGAAAGTGAGAAGTTGGTTTTTTTCTTGAAATCCTGTTCCTTTGTGCAGGCGGCGGTGTGGGGATAGATAATTTCTGAGCGTTTAATGGGGGTGGGTTTCTGAGTAGCATCAATATCAGGCCACTTATGCGATGTGTGATTTCTGTGGCACTACGATTATAATATTTTTTAACAAAAAAATCACCAACTTATAATATTCAAAAATCCTATGATTTACACCAAAACCAAAAATCTTGTTGTCACATTTATCTTTAATTTGTAGTATTTTTAAAATTCGTAGAAACAATATTAATAATTTTTAATCAAATAAATTAAACTCAATAACTGTAATCAGAATGACTATAATAATATTAATTTATGATTTTAATTTATTTAACTCAATAACAAAACTTTCCGTGCCACACGACTTTTGAATAAGATTCTGTGCCAATTTAATTTCAAAGCTACTACCAGGATATTCATAAATATTGAATAAATAATACAAATAATAATAAGAATGATGGCGGGACTCAAACAAATTATAGAATAAAGCCAAGGTCAGATTATCAAAATATTTGATCAAATTTATCAAGGATTGCCATAAACTTACATAGAAAACATTTATTGTTTTTTAAATTTTTAATTATTTTCTATGAAATAAAAAGATTGGACCGTCCGATCGTGGTCTAAGCCATTTTTAAGTGTTGTTAAAAAATAAAAATTCGTGTTGGTAGTATTGATAACACTTAACCTGAAATCGAATTGGCGAAAAATACCTACTATACCTACAATATAAGTAACCTTTAATGATTTCGGTCCCTGAAAAATGTTATTTACAGCTCCAACATCCATATTTAGAGCAAAAAAGAGCTTAACTTCTAAAGTGGTTGGAATTTCGAAATTTGGTTTTTGCAGAATTTTAGGTCTTGAAAAGGCCTAATAAGAAATCTAAAAGAAATTTCGATATCCCCCATAATTTGGGGGCTACATTTAAAATTAACTTTTCGATTTTAAAAATCTAAACCGCTGCTCCGATAAAGATAAAGATTTTTGGATCATTAGTTATTCTATGGCCCAAATGCTTAAGTTTTATTTTTTAAGTTTTTAACATTTTTTTAAGTATTTTTAACGAATTTATTTAGATTTTCTAAGTTATTGCGTTGCATTTTGTGGAAGCCTGCCGAGAGAGCGACGCACAGTGGCGCCTTTTGACTTTTTTTTGGTAATAAATCATAACTTTTGATCCAGTGAAGATAATTGAATGATGTAAACGGCAAATGATAGATAATTGATCCACCTTTCAAATTATTGCTCGTGACAGGGAGTGGGCCTGGCAGAGGCGTACTTACAAATCGGCAAAGTCAAAATTTAAAAACAAATCCATTTTTTTCCGACAAAAAAAAACTTTTTTTTAAAAAGTTTTTGTTTTTTTTAGTTTTTTTTTTATGTTGTAATTTTTAAAAATTATTACCATAAAAAAAATTGGGGTTTTAAAAAAAAAAAATTTTTTTATGTTGTTTTGTTTAGTTTTTTTTTTATGTTTAAATTTTTAAATACTAAAAAAACAAAATTAAAGTTTTAAAAAAAAAAAATTTTATATTTCATGTTTTTTGAAATAATGGACACAATTTGGTAAACTTGGTAAATCCAATAGACTTAACATTTCTGGACTATAATTACTAGATTGTAACTCTTTTCTTGACTTAACATGCCGCAATGAGGAAATTAGAGGATCAGAAGATGCAGCCAACATATTGAACAGATCCTCATTCCCTCATTCTTGATGTCTTAAATGTATTTTTTAACTATTTTAACTATTTCATTGTTAATTCCAGAGATTCGAGTTACAACTTCATGTTGTTAAAAAAATCTCCTCGAAGTATTTCCATCATTTGAGTTTCCGTATCCGTATTTATGGAAATCTACATTTAATCCAACTTCCTTGAAAAAATCGTTCTGTATTCTCTTCTTTCTGATGCTTTCCTTTTCCATGTTTGATGTGTTTTCTTCAAAGTGTTCATTTTCGTTTGGAATAGTATACGCTAGTTTCAGCAAGAACTCCATACACCTTATCCGAGCATGTAAGGGTGAAATTCCATATTCATAATAACAAGGTTGCGCCATATGCAATTTCTGGGACCATGACTTTTTTATTTTTTTTTGGCTCTTAAAACCGCGGACGCACGCGGACGCAGCTACAACTTTCCTAATATCAAGAAGAAAGTCCAAATAACGTTTTAGGGAAGTATAAAAAAATAGTATTAAATAATTTTTTATTTATTTTTCATCAAAGTGGAAAAGGATGGAAAAAATGGACGTTTCGCAAATAACGCATAACTATGAGATGCGGCTGGCAAACTGCAATATGTTTTACTTTTTTTACTCTTAACTAACACACCAATCAGTGGAAAAAAGAAGCGAAGCGATTCGATTCATAGTTTTTAAGATATACCCCCCGGAAGTGCGAAAAATTAGTTTTTATACCCTTGCAGAGGGTATTATGATTTCAGTCAGAAGTTTGCAACGCAGTGAAGGAGACGTTTCCGACCCCATAAAGTATATATATTCTTGATCAGCATCACTAGACGAGTCGATTTAGCCATGTCCGTCTGTCCGTCTGTCCGTCTGTCCGTCTGTCCGTCTGTCCGTCCGTCTGTCCGTCTGTCCGTCTGTTTCTACGCAAACTAGTCTCTCAGTTTTAAAGCTATCGGGCTAAAACTTTCCCAAAAGTCTTCTATCTATTGCAGGTAGTATATAAGTCGGAACGAGCCGGATCGGACAACTATATCATATAGCTCCCATAGGAATAATCGGGGGAAAAAATGCAAAAAAAATTTATCTTGGGTGTTTTTGAACCTAGAGCCTCCTACTTTTGGAAATGCCATTTTTTATCTAATTCTGAATTTCGAATAAATTTTTTTTAAAATCGGACGACTATATCATATAGCTGCCATAGAAACGATCCAAAAATTAATGGGAATATAATAGGAAATAAATTATTGCTTCGTTGGTTTTTATTGTATTCTCTTCTACTCTGGGATATGACTCTTTTTAAATATTTCCGAATTTCGATTTTAATTTTATCAAAATCGAACTACTATATCATATAGCTGCCATAGGAACGATCGGAAATAAGAGAAATAATAGGAAATTTAACATTTTTGCGATTTGTAAATTAATAGGAATGATCTGCAAGGGTATATAAGCTTCGGCTGGCCGAAACTAGCTTCCTTTCTTGTTTTAAGTGAAAAATTGTTCAACTTTGAAAGGGCATATCTTTTACAAAAATTTGACTTGACATATTTGTAATAGTGGATCAATACCCTGTCGATTGGTATGGGTCACAACTTTCTAGGACAAAGTCAAAAAAGTGATTTATTGCACGTTTTTTGGCCCAAGGCGCCACTGTGCGACGGCCGAGAGAGCAACAGCCAAGAAAACTGACGAGGGGGAGGGGTAGTGCTGTGTGGAATGGGGAGGGGATAGGTGCAATTTAAGTTCAAATTTGTTTTGGATTTTAAAAAATTAAACGCGGCTGCTCAAAAGTGCGGCATCAGCATCTTAGCCGGACGATGGAGTGCGAGCTGCAGTCTCTTTTTGAATTGTACTTTTAGTTTCTAAACAGAGCTCAAGCTGCCCAAACGGGTTACCAATAAATCAATTAAAATATAATGAAATAACTTTTGTTATAATTGGCGCTCAACCGTGGAAAGTTCCGCGACTCCGAATAATAATTTTTCTGTCCAAAATATAGAAAATTGTTCGTGGAGAATAAACCGTTTAAAGTCGTTAAAAAAAAAAATAAATAATAAACGCAATCGTCTTGAAGAAAATTAACTCAATAATTTTTTTTATGTGTAAAAATTATTTTTATGTGCAAAATATAGAAAATTGAATGCAGAGAATGTTTTTTCAAGTGCAAAACATTGAAATTGTTTAAACGCAACGAAATAAAAAGTTTTTAAGGAAAATCAACGAATAAGAAGAAGAAAAGTGAAAACAATAATCATTTTTAAGTACAAAATTATTTTGCAACCAGCAGAACCAAATTCTTTAAAGCAGAAATTTGTTTGAGTGAAATAAAATAAAAACTGCAAATACATCGAAATTTCAAAACAAACTACTGGAGGATAAAGAAGCAGCAAATATTCAACAACTGAATTCAACGTTTCGCCCCCGCAGGAGAACAATACAAGTAAGGCGATTGTTTATTATCTCTTCAGTGAATCAAACTTTAAAAAAAAAAAACATGAAAGATTTTTCCAGTTCAGGGATTATTCTAAGTAAAATTAAGTGAACTATAGAGACGAAACAAGAGAGAACGCTATAGTCGGATGCCCCGACAATCAGATACCCGTTACTCAGGTAAAGGGAGTGCGAGGGAGATGGAGATAGAAACTTTGAACACGCATAACTTTTTAACGAATGGTCCGATTTGAAAAATTTCTTCTACATTTCGATAGGTATTGATAAACACAATAAAACTGCATTTTTACTTTTCCGAAATATTGAAATTTTTAAAATCGTATATAAGCGATTGTGGGCGTTAGAGGGGGCGTGGCACCTTTTTGAAACAAACTTGCGCTGCGTAGGAACTCCTAGAATCTGCATGCAAAATGCCAATCTTCTAGCTTTTATAGTTTTCGAGATCTCAGCGTTCATACAGACAGACAGACGGACAGACAGACGGACAGACAGACGGACAGACGGACATGGCTAGATCGACTCGGCTAGTGATCCTGATCAAGAATATATATACGGAAACGCTTCCTTCTAGCTGTTACATACTTTTGCACGAATACAATATACCCTTTTACTCTACGAGTAACGGGTATAAAAACACAGACATTAGTGACGAAGAACTTTTAGAAAGTTATAGGAACCTCAGAACTGAGAAATTACAAACTAACGAAACCGCAGAGTATATTGGGAACAGTATCAGTATGTCAAATAGCGATATTTCAGAAATTGTACGCGCCGCAGTTTAGGCAGCGTTGACTACACAGGCCCAGGCTCTTGAACAAAAGTTCCAAGAGTTAGAGGGTAAAATAGGTTCTATTTCTTTAACAAATACGGAAGTCAAGGCCTATGAGGCCATAAGTATCGACAATAATATAAAGTGCGAAGAGCCTTTAGATATTGTTAAATCCATTCCCGAATTCGACGGGAAACAGGAGAATTATGTCTCTTGGAGACAAGCGGCTAACGCTGCATACACTGTTTTTAAGCCTTTTAATTGCAGTTCCAGGCACTACCAAGCGGTAGCAATTATAAGGAACAAGGTATGGGGCAAGGTATGGGAACAAGGTATGGATGCCGTGCTAGCCTCCTTTAACACAGTTTTGAATTTCGACGCCATTGTAGCGTGTCTTGACTTCACATATGCCGACAAAACGCCGGTACGCATAATTCAGCAGGAATTAGATACCATAAGACAAGGCGAACTTTCTCTAAACAGGTATTATGACGAAATAGAAAAGAAGCTAACGCTTCTTACAAACAAAACACTAATGTCACACGAGCCTTCCGCTGCTGCCGTGTTAAACCATAAATTTAGGAGCGACGCTCTCCACACCTTTGACTCCGGGCTAAGAAAGCCTTTGAGACTTGCAGTATTCCCAGCCCAACCTAAAGATATGCCCTCCGCATTAGCACTCGCACAAGAAGCGGAAGCGGCTAATGACAGGTGCGCCTACGCCGCAAGCTTGGCTAAATTCGCTAGCGACAAAGAAAATCCCCAAAAAACTGGCAGTCAACACAGCCAAAAAACGGGCAACGGACAGAAAAATTCGCACTACGTTAAGTCTGGACAAGACCAGGCTTATAAGTACAGGGATCCCGGTAGTTCTAAACAAAGACCGTTTGGTCAAAAGAACCAATACCAAATGCCCGAGGCCATGGAAGTAGACCCTACTTCCCGGTCAAAGTTGCAAGCGAACAACAAAAAGGTTTATGAGGATGTCTCGATGAGAACTTAGAAACTAAACCTTACCGAGCAAAGCGAAGATATTGAATATGAGAATTATGCAAGAACAGAAGCCTCAGCTATAGACGATGAGACTTCAGACCTGGAATACTGTAATTTTTTAGGGGTAAGTCCCTGCTTCCGTTAAAATATATAATGCTGGTTGAGAAGACCTTTACAGTAAACTCCATTCATGGTGGAACATTCGTAAGACAAAAATGCTTTATTCATCTTTTTAATAAAAAAAACCACCTTCTTTATCTTAAATTGCCTAAAGGAATTTGATGGTATTGTGGGTCTGGACTTCCTAAAGGAGGTAAATGCTCAAATTAATGTAGTAAAAAATATTATAGAATACGAAAGCGGTATAGAGGCCCTTCAAATCGCTGAATTTAAAGATGTAAATTTTGTAAAAGTTGATGATAGAGACGTACCGATGGTCATTAAAAATTCTTTTCAGAAAATGATCAAATTTAGATCAAACGCATTCGCGGACCCCAACGAGTCCCTGCCTTATAATATAAACACGGTTGCAACAATCCCAACGGATGACGAACCCATTTATTAAAAAATGTACCCCTACCCTCAAGGTGTATCGGATTTCGTCAACACGGAAGTTAAACAACTTCTTGCTGATGGCATTATTCGTCAAAATCACCGTACAATAGTCCCATCTGGGTTGTAGATAAAAAAGATGTTGACAAGGATGGCCACAAAATAAAAAAGGCTGGCTATTGACTTTAGGAAACTAAATAAAAAAACCGATAGTACTGTCAAATTTAGGAAAAGCCCAATACTTCACAACGTTGGACATAAAATCGGGATTCCACCAGATAGAGCTTGCGGAAAAAGATAGAAAGAAAACAGCTTTTTCAGTAAACAATGGAAAGTATGAGTTCTGCAGACTGCCTTTTGGGCTAAAAAACGCCCCTAGTATCCTTCAGAGGGCTATTGATGACGTTTTAAGGGACGTCATAGGGAAAATTTGTTTACGTTTACATAGATGACGTGATAATTTTTTCCGAAACAAAGGAGGATCACATTAAACATGTTGATGATATCCTATGTCGTTTATGCACCGCAGGTATGCGCTTGTCCCAGGAAAAATCCAAATTTTTTAAAGAAAGCGTGGAATATCTTGGATTTGTAGTATCGCGAGGGGGGATCAAAACTTCCCCGGAAAAAGTACAAGCCATAAAAAACTTTTTGCCCCCAAAAACATTATTTGATCTTAGATGCTTTTTAGGGCTAGCTAGTTATTACAGATGTTTTATAAAAGGGTTTGCTACCATCGCTCGTCCGCTCACAAATATTCTAAATGGCGACAATGGTAAAGTAGGTGCAAATCAGTCTAGAAAAATTGAGATAAATTTAAATCAAGCCCAAAAAGAGGCCTTTGAACGACTGAAAAATATTTTAGCATCGGAGGAAGTAACCCTCATGTATCCCGATTTTAGTAAACCCTTTGACCTTACTACAGATGCCTCACAGCATGGCATAGGAGCCGTATTATCCCAAGGTAAACGGCCTATTACAATGATTTCGCGCGCAATTCTCAATGACGAGGAGCACCTGGCGGCACATGTAAAGGAACTCTTAGCCATAGTATGGGCACTAAAGAGTTTGAGAAACTATTTATATGGGGTAAAAAATTTGACGATCTACACAGATCACAAGCCCATGACATCAGCTGTATCACCAAAAAACACAAACGACAAAATAATACGTTGGAAGGCGTTTGTTGACGAGCACAATGCCACCGTCGTTTATACCCCTGGCAAACAGAATCAAGCGGCGGATGCTCTTTCCCGTCAAAATGTAAACGCGCTTGAAGATAGTGGTGACTCTGACGCCACCACTATTCACAGTGAAGAGTCCCTGACATATACAATTGAAACAACGGACAGACCGATAAATTGCTTTGCCATCCATATTGTGATTGAAGACTCGCTGCATCCAGTAACCAAAAACTATGTTTTGTTCCAAAATAAAATGAGACATATTATCCAATTCAGGGACAAGGACTCTCTACTACATCTTCTAAGAGATGTTGTGAAGCCAGAAGTCGTCAACGCAATACATTGCGAACTCCCCGTTCTCCCCGTTTATTCAACACGCTTTGATTCAGGAATTCGCCTCAACAGTCTTTAGATATTCAAAATCTCTTGTAATTGACGTAACCGACAAATCAGAACAACTCGAAATACCTGTGACTGAACACAACAGAGCGCATCGCGCTGCTCAAGAAAACGTTAAACAAATACTTTTAGACTACTTCTTTCCCAAAATGACAAGAATTGTTACTGAAGTAGTAACGAATTGTAGAGTATGCTCGAAAGGGAAATACAATCGCCATCCCGAAAAACAGACTATTGCTAAAACACCCGTACCAACCTACGTAGGAGAAATTTTACATGTCGACATTTTTTCTACAGACGGAAAATATTTTTTAACCGCTGTGAATAAGTTCTCTAAGTTTGCCTCCATTCAACCCATAGGCTCGCAAGCAATTATAGACATTAAAACACCTTTACTCCAACTTGTCAATCTGTTTCCAAAAATAAAAACCTTATACTGCGACCTTATACAGAGACTATAAAATCAATCTTAACAGGAAACTTTGGAATTAGTATTGCAAATTCTCCCCCCTTGCATAGCACGTCAAACGGAACGGTACGTTAGCCGAGATAGCTCGTTGCCTTAAAATAGACAGAAAACTTGACGATACCATCGACATTAGCAACCATAGAATACAACAAAACAATTCATTCCGTAACAGGTAAAAAACCTGTCGAAATTATTCATTCAACCCCCAACGAACTTAAAATAGAAATCAGAGAAAAAATACAGAAAGCTCAGGAAAAGACCCTAGACAACGTAAACAAAGACAGGGTTTATCACCACTTTGTTCCGAGGAAACCGTTGAGGCGGACCTGGAGACAACGGTTTTAATAAAAGGGAGAGTGGTCCATAAGGACAACCTAAGATAAACTAGTATTAACCATTTTCCTTTTGTTCCTTTTAGGCTAAACCACGTCGCCATATTCCTCCTGACAATACTGACCACGAACGCGACATTCCGACTTAGTGACTATTCACACGCTGACTACATACCGGTGACCGACGGGGATGTTACTATCTGGGACGAGTACGGATACCTTGGGCACACAGCTAATATAACATTTTACGAGACTTATGCGGACGAAACATCATCATTAACGACAAAGTTCCCAAGAAAACATATGGAACTAGTATTACTCTCCGACGTCGACAAAATTCGTACACTAGTAGACACAATCAAAATACACCACAGGGTCGTAGTATTAACATGTTAGGATCCGCATTAAAGGTAATAGCAGGGACTCCGGACTTCGAAGACTGGGAACAAATAAAATTCAGACAATTGAAGTTAATACAGGCTGAAAATAATCAGATAGACATCAATAGCAAGATTCAAACCCAATTTAATCTTCTGTCCCAGCAAGTAAATTCCATTAGCAAGTCAGATAAGATAGACTCCGACCACCTGTACGAGACAGTTCTTGCATAAAATAGAGCAGTAATAACTGAATTGGAAAACTTAATAACATCCATAACTCTAGCCAAAGTAAATCTGTTGAGTCCGGTTATTTTAGATAACATTGATGTGAAGGAGATAACGAATGAACACCTTACAAATGTCAGTGTGGCTGATTTGCTGGCGGTGTTTAAAGTAAAAATATTTCAAAATAATAACCTTTTATACCCTTGCAGAGGGTATTATGATTTCAGTCAGAAGTTTGCAACGCAGTGAAGGAGACGTTTCCGACCCCATAAAGTATATATATTCTTGATCAGCATCACTAGACGAGTCGATTTAGCCATGTCCGTCTGTCCGTCTGTCCGTCTGTCCGTCTGTCCGTCTGTCCGTCCGTCTGTCCGTCTGTCCGTCTGTTTCTACGCAAACTAGTCTCTCAGTTTTAAAGCTATCGGGCTAAAACTTTCCCAAAAGTCTTCTATCTATTGCAGGTAGTATATAAGTCGGAACGAGCCGGATCGGACAATTATATCATATAGCTCCCATAGGAATAATCGGGGGAAAAAATGCAAAAAAAATTTATCTTGGGTGTTTTTGAACCTAGAGCCTCCTACTTTTGGAAATGCCATTTTTTATCTAATTCTGAATTTCGAATAAATTTTTTTTTAAATCGGACGACTATATCATATAGCTGCCATAGAAACGATCCAAAAATTAATGGGAATATAATAGGAAATAAATTATTGCTTCGTTGGTTTTTATTGTATTCTCTTCTACTCTGGGATATGACTCTTTTTAAATATTTCCGAATTTCGATTTTAATTTTATCAAAATCGAACTACTATATCATATAGCTGCCATAGGAACGATCGGAAATAAGAGAAATAATAGGAAATTTAACATTTTTGCGATTTGTAAATTAATAGGAATGATCTGCAAGGGTATATAAGCTTCGGCTGGCCGAAACTAGCTTCCTTTCTTGTTGTATTTTCTAGTTAAGTTCCCAAAACCGAAAGTAGTTTGCAAAAAATTAATGATTTATCCCGTTCAGCACAATAACGTAATATTAGATTTAGATCAACACAACACTATAGCCGACTGCGGGGAGCGAATTCTGGCCGTCTCTAACTGCGACATAGCCGTAGGAACAACCTTCTGCAAAACTTTGGAGGGTTCAACATGCGCTTAACAGCTGATGACCGGCGCTCTCGCTCACTGCGACACAAAATCCAGCCATCTCCAGCCCGAGGTTATGGTGGACGAAGGCATGCTAATCATCAACGACGCTGCTGCAAACATAACAGGCGGCAGTACTCATCAAAACATTGCCGGCACGTTCCTTGTAACCTTCGACGACCAAATAAGCTTGAATGGTACCCCATACATCAATCATCATGGGGTTCTGAGGAAAGCACCGGCAGGGCCAGCCATGGCTAGAATCAACATTACTGAGCACCACCAACTCCTCAGTCTACCGTTTCTACACGAGTTAAGTCAGCGAAATCTGCAGCGAATCGGCGATCTCCGTCTTCAGCTGTGGGGCTGCCACTGCCCTACTATTAGGATGCTTTGCCCTCTTCCTCCTTATCCGTCGCCGAAATGACAAGAAGAACCGGAGCAAACTGCTGGCTGACATACTTGGAAAGACCGAGAGCGGCCTTAACTTAAAACTGGGAGGAGTTAACCCGACTACGGTCATCGATCTTGGGCCAGCACCGGATGCACGCGTAAGCGGGAATCCAGCCGGCGAAATCCGATCCGGCCCATGCAAGCGCTGAGTGGTCACGGTCACGAGGCGCAGCGTCAGCAAAGTTCGGTCAGCAACGGAGTTGCGGGCCGGCAGCAGCGGCTGCCCAAAAGTGCGGATGGAGTGGCGAGCTGCAGTCTCTTTTTATACCCTTGCAGACGGTATTATAATTTCAGTCAGATATTGTAACGCAGTGAAGGAGACGTTTCCGACCACATAAAGTATATATATTCTTGATCAGCACCAATAGCCGAGTCCATCTAGCCATGTCCGTCTGTCCGTCTGTCCGTTTCTATGCGAACTAATCTCTCAGTTTTAAAGCTATCGCAATGAAACTTTTCCAAAAGTCTTCTTTCTATTGCAGGTAGTACATATGTCGGAGCGAGCCGGATCGGACCACTATAACTTAAGGCTCCCATAGGAATAGTAAGATTTTTTTATTTTAAATTTTATGTAGGCGTGGTGATTTTGAACAATTAGAAATCATGACAACCAAAACGTATTTAGTTCAGTTGAGTTCAAAGTGTTCATGTGTTCAGTTCAGTGCTCAGAGTTAAGTTCAAAGCTAAAAATAATAATAAATAATGAAAAAGTTTTCGTTTCAGCTTAACGCTAAAACAGATCAACGTGAAAACAGTTTCTTGTTCGGCTTAACAATATCAAAAGTTTTATTTGAAAAATTGTTAAAAATTTCTACAAATTATTCAAAATGCCGCCACTGTATATCGTTAACAATTATCGCCTTGAAACGGAACAAAGCGTTAAGTTCACTGTTAAAAATAAAAATGTACATTGCTTTCTTTGACTTTTTATTTTAACTGCAAGGGTATATAAACTTCGGCTTGCCGAAGTTAGCTTCCTTTCTTGTTGAATTGTACTTTTAGTTTCTAAACAAAGCTCAAGCTGCCCAAACGGGTTACCAATAAATCAATTAAAATATAAGGAAATAACTTTTGTTATAATTTGTACATTTGTATATTTGGATATGTTTTGATTAGCTTATATGTACAATACATGTACAATACAATACATACACACAATATGTGTATATGTTTCTACTTGAAAGTAGATAATGTGCTTAAAGACTAATAAAAACATTAATTTCCTTTCAGCCAATGCAAAATTTGTCGAGCCTAAAATTAATAATTATCAATCAAATGTGGAATCGGAAAATAATAAGTTACTTCGCTACTTTTGTATGAGATGCCAATCTTTTCGTGTGTGTACAAATGTTTTCGTTTCATTTAAAACAACAAATTTGAAACAATTTACAAACAAGTGTACATTTGTGCGCAAATTAAAATTGCATTGATAGTATTGTAACTGATAGAAACCCACCGGGAAAATTCCTCTGGAAAATAACATATTTTCATCAGGTTTCTCCATAAAAGCGGAAGGGACTAAACCTCATTCACCCCTTACATTTCTTCCGTCTCTGGTTTCGAAATACACGGGGGTGACACAAAAAGTAAGGGGGAAATGAGGATTCTATGTGGTTTTCCAAAGGAATTTCAAATTCCCTACACCGTCGCCTGCTAAAAGATACAGGATTTCCAATATTTTCTGCTAAAAGGAAGAGGTTTTCCAACACACAAAGAACCACCTTCTCAATTTCCCGGTGGGAAGTATTCAAATTCACTACTTTTACATAGATCACATTCATTTATTTTATAGCTCTGCCAGTAGCCTTCCGATTCTCTCTCATTAAGGATCTTCTACATAGGTTGTTTACACAAAGGTTTTCAAAAAAACGCGCTAATAAGAAATAAGAAAGTCTTGACAACCGTACTTTAAACTAATTTTAGGCGAACGAAGTCGCTAGTCAAATATATGATGCATGGTCACACCAGTTACAATTTCGTGAAAAAGGGAAAAAAAAGTGGAAATACTTAATTTTAATCTAAAAACAAGAAAAAGGTGACTGATAAAATAATTGTGGTCGTTTAATAATCTTTATTTCAGCGTTACAGAGGTTAGTACCACAGATATTTTCGCCATTAATAAATATAAGCCTCCAGATGCTATCCTTAACACAAATTCTGCATTTCACTTGAAATGTTTTTAGTCTTCACCAGTGGTAAATGGTGTACGGTGTTCATTAAATGGTTGTGTACTTCAGTACTAACCTAGTTGTTTAACATAGTCAAAATATTACATTTATTTCAGCCTGACCGATTGAGACTCCTTGGGACCAGAACTGTTGCGCCTGCATTTGCCTTATTTGATTTTTTCTTCTCATAGCTCTCATCCTCGAATTAAAACAGCTGATTAGAGGGTAAATGATCGGCCATGGCAACCTAGGCAAAGAGATCCCTTAATTTTGTATGGATATGTAATAATGGTAATTACTCTTTTTATTATTCCTGGTCTTACATTCATATCTTAATTATTTTTGATATTTTCAGAAGACAGGCTTACAAGACATGGATACCTAAGACCTGCATTCGGCCAAGCAAAAACCAGGAATGCTTCAGGCATTAACAATTTTTAATTCCAATGCTTCGATTGTAAATATTATTAATAAATAAATAATGTTATCTGCTCGTATTCAATTAATTCTCATCTCCTTGCCACAAAAAACGAGTGCCTGGATTTAGGAGTTGTTTTTGATTCTAAATTTCTCTTCGTTTAACACATTAACTACATTATTCCTAAAGCATATGCAATGTACGGATTCATTAAGCGCAACACAACTCACTTCTCTGACCCATACACCAAGCTTACCCTATTCTTCTCATTTGGTCGTTCTAAATTAGAATATGAGGCATTTGTTTGGAACCCGACTGGACATGTGTATATCCGACGGGTAGAGCGAGTGCAAAAGCTTTTCCTCCGTTTCGCCCATCAAAGCCTCCGATTGCGCGATCCCCTTTCTTCCTATGCCGCTAGGTGTCGTCTTGTACAGCTTGCAACACTACAAGATCGTAATAGTGTAATTGCGCTGCTTTTTATATTAGACCTACTTTCTGGCAAAATTGATTGCCCTATTTTGCTAAATATTATTAGCCTATCCGTGCCTAGTAGGACTCTTTTTATTTCCGAAAAGGAAAAAAAGCGGTCGAAGCTCGCGAAAAATTGTGCGAAGTGTATGGTAAAGATGGCATGAGTGATCGCCAATGTCAGCGCTGGTTTGCCAAATTCAGGCTTGGAGATTTTGGAGTTAAAGACGTTTTTGACGAACAAATTATGGCTTTGCTGGATGAAAACCGGCGTTATTCAACGCGGGAGATGTCAGAGAAGCTCGGTGTGTCGCATACAACGGTTGAAAACCATTTGAAGAAACTTGGCTACGTAAACAAGCTCGATGTTTGGGTTCCGCATAACTTAAAGGAAATTCACCTAACAAAGCGTATCTGCCATTCTCTGCTGCAACGGATTAAAAATGATCCTTTTTTGAAGCGGATCATTACTGGCGACGAGAAACCATCAATTCAGATGTGTACTGTCGCCAGCTATCCAATTTGGCGGAAAAAATAAAAGAAAAGGAGCCGGCACTAGCTAATCGCAAGGGTATAGTCTTTCACCATGACAACGCTAGGCCCCACACATCTTTGGTCACTCGGCAAAAATTAACGGAGCTGAATTGGGAAGTGCTACCACATCCACCTTATAGTCCGGACTTAGCACCTTCAGATTACCATTTGTTTCGCTCTCTTCAAAACTCTTTGAATGGTAAAAACTTTGATTCAGATGAGGCTGTCGAAAACCACTTGTCTCGATTCTTTGCTGGAAAAGACCAAAAGTTCTTCGAGCGCGGAATTATGCAGCTGCCCGAGAGATGGTCATTAGTGGTCGAACAAAACGGCCAATACATAATTGATTAATTATAAGTCCTGATATAAATAAATCATCTTTGAAAATATTGAAAAACAAGAAAGGAAGCTAGCTTCGGCAAGCCGAAGCTTATATACCCTGGCAGATCATTCTATTAACTTACAAATCGCAAAAATGTTAAATTTCCTATTATTTCACATTAATTTTTCGATCGTTTCTATGGGAGCTAAATGATCTAGTAGTTCGATCTTTTTAAAATTAAAATCGAAATTCAGAAATATATAAAAAATAATATTCCCAAGATTTGAAGGAAATAATTTAAAAAAACACCGAAGCTAGAATTTTTTAACGTTTTTTTTCCGATCCTTCCTATGGGAGCTATAGGATATAGTTGTCCGATCCGGTCGGTTCCGACTTATATACTACCTGCAATAGTAAGAAGACTTTTGGGAAAGTTTCATCCCGATAGCTTAAAAACTGAGAGACTAGTTTGCGTAGAAACAGACAGACGGACAGACGGACAGACAGACAGACGGACAGACGGAAGCCATGTTAGCACACAAACACTTTTGTTAGTTTTCGGGTAAAAGAGACAATTAGCTTGTTTTTTTTTTGTCAAAATGCATGGTACATTTTTATTTGTATTTTTTTTGTATTTTTTATACCCTTGCAGAGGGTATTATAATTTCAGTCAGATATTGTAACGCAGTGAAGGAGACGTTTCCGACCACATAAAGTATATATATTCTTGATCAGCACCAATAGCCGAGTCCATCTAGCTATGTCCGTCTGTCCGTCTGTCCGTTTCTATGCGAACTAGTCTCTCAGTTTTAAAGCTATCGCAATGAAACTTTCCCAAAAGTCTTCTTTCTATTGCAGGTAGTACATATGTCGGAGCGAGCCGGATCGGACCACTATATCTTAAGGCTCCCATACGAATAATCAAACAAATATAAGAAAATTCATTGTAACTTTGCAGGAAGTAGGCGTTTGGATTTCTGACAACTTAAAAAGGTATTTCTTTTATGTGCAAGGGTATATAAGCTTCGGCTGGCCGAAGCTAGCTTCCTTTCTTGTTTTATGTGTAATTTTTGACTTTTTTCAACTTTTTTAACTTTGACGAGGTGTAGCTTCTAAACTAATGACTGGAACTCAATGTTGTGTATAAGAAAGTTAAAGAACATTATCTATTACCTGTAAAATGAGTCTAAGATGACCCAAACCAGGTTATCAGAACTCAAGATAAAAAATAAAAAGTGGCCAAACCCGTTTTTAACACTTAAAAAAAAATGACACCATACAAAAAATTTTACCTGTAAAATGAGTCGTCGATGACCTCAATCGGTTTAACAGAACTCAAGATAGAAAATAAAAAAAGCCCAAAAACGTTTTTTACCTTAAAAATATTGACACCATAAAAAAAATGTCAGTGCCTATTTCTTAATCAGGGAGATGTACTTTACCGGAAACCCAAGATTGCCTTCGAGTAGGAAGAGGTCGATTTTTTTTTGTAAACTGGTGTTATCAACAGCCGTCTTACCTTTTTGTAAAATGTTAAAAAAATTCGACATTTTTAAAGTTTGTCGGGTTGTAGCACACAAATTACTTAATGGAGCCTGCTCATTTTTTCGGAAAGTTAAAGCGTGTTATTATGGATTAAGATTATTATAGAGATACAAATTTAAAAAAATGTACACATACAAACAATTTTTGACTCCATTTTATAGATCTACGGGTCCTTCATAAATTCATTCAATGAATTTTCTGCTATTTTATGTTTTATGTGAATGAATCAATTTAAATTTTGAGGTTAACAGAATTGAATGAATTTGAATTTTGAGCTTAATAAAATGAATCAATTTGAATTTGCCTTTAAATGAATGTATTTGAATTTTGAGTTTAATAGAATGAATGCATGAATGACAATAATTCCAAAATAATACCAACGGTATTCCCTTTTGTATGAGAAACGATCATAATTTAGTGGTTCAACTTGCCTGGATTTTATACACTATGTATTTAACATTATTATACCCTTACAGAGGGTATTATAATTTCAGTCAGATGTTTGCCACGCAGTAAAGGAGACGATTCAGACCTCATAAAGTATCAAATAAAAACACCTCTTAACGAGGTAAAAAACTAGTGACGATCGCACCTTCAACGTACAAAAGTTCTGATATCAACATTTGTGACGAAAAATTATTACACTCGTCATTAAATACACTTTATAAAATTTTCTCATTCGGCCCGCCCTAGCAAACTATTCCAGCCTTTTTCCCTTCACAGGCATTTTCTATTGCAGCGTGCCGAATGAGAAAATTTTAGGAAGTGTATTTTATGACGAGTGTAATAATTTTTCGTCACAAATGTTGATATCAGAACTTTTGTACGATGAAGGTGCGATCGTCACTAGTTTTTTACCTCGTTAAGAGGTGTTTTTATTTGATATCAGATGTTTTGTATTGTTTACTTTTGCTCTCATAGGAGCTAATATATTGGTACATTTAAAGTGAATTATTTATTTAAGAATTGCATTAATGGAACGGTTTAAAACAATTTTAACGTTTCCTTGACCCTCAAATACAGTTTGGATATGCACATACACATAAAAAACAAGAGAGAAAGCTATAGTCGGGTGCCCCGACAATCAGATACCCGTTACTCAGGTAAAGGGAGTGCGAGGGAGATGGAGATAGAAACTTTGAACACGCATAACTTTTTAACGAATGGTCCGATTTGAAAAATTTCTTCTACATTTCGATAGGTATTGATAAACACAATAAAAGTGCATTTTTACTTTTCCGAAATATTGCAATTTTTAAAATCGTATATAAGCGATTGTGGGCGTTAGAGGGGGCGTGGCACCCTTTTGCGCTGCGTAGGAACTCCAAGAATCTTCATGCCAAATACCAATCTTCTATCTTTTATAGTTTCCGAGATCTCAGCGTTCATACGGACAGACAGACAGACAGACAGACAGACGGACAGACGGACAGACGGACATGGCTAGATCGACTCGGCTAGTGATCCTGATCAAGAATATATATACTTTATGGGGTCGGAAACGCTTCCTTCTCCCTGTTACATACTTTTGCACGAATACAATATACCCTTTTACTCTACTAGTAACGGGTATAATTACTTTTTGTCATTCAGAAATTGTTAAAACACTTAAAACTTAACTTTTAATCATTAAAAATTGTTAAAGGACTAGTAAACGATGAGATCCATAAGGATCCGATAAGAGTGAGAGAGTAGCCCTACTTGCTGCGACGTGTTTTCATAGAAAAAAGCAAGGGCCTTGTTAAAAAAAAATTCGATATTTTAAAAACTAAAAATGGCTCCAACTGTTTACAAAAACCGATTGTAACTAACAATATGGCGCATACATTGAAATATAAAAAAAAAAATTTCAATACAAAATTTTTTAGAATCTTAATTTGCTTTTATTTTTAAGAAACTAAAAACTTATTTTTTTAAAATTTTTTTTTCAAGAAGAGGTTTTAGAGGAATTTATGCAAAAGACATGGAGTTACGCGGATTCATATAACCGGAGATAAAGATTTTCAATGAGAGGGTACTTTTTCAAATTTCTCAAATTTTGGAAAACTTTAAGAAATTCTAACTAAA
This sequence comes from Drosophila lutescens, assembly GCA_037075285.1. Lineage (NCBI taxonomy): Eukaryota > Metazoa > Arthropoda > Insecta > Diptera > Drosophilidae > Drosophila > Drosophila lutescens. The sequence goes on from JBAMCF010000635.1 coordinate 100,099, forward strand.
AAAAAAATGTTTTTCGGACAAATCCTGATACACGTGATTGCTCATTTTCCGAATAGAACATGAAAAAAAGTTTGAGGCAAATCAAAAATGTAAAAGTTTTTTTTTGGCCAAATCTCTTCGGCTTGTAAATGAACGGCCCTTGGGCAGCATTAATTGTTATGAGCTGGCAAAAGTGGCTATTTTCGTTTCTGAATAACTTTTTACAGTAATGTGTTATATACCAAAATTTAAGGAATCTCGAGGGCTATACAGTTTTAAGTTTTAAAGAAAATCGTTAGAGCCGTTTTTGAGAAAAATAAAAAAAAGCTAAAAAAAGAGTTGTAAAAAATTTTGTTTTGTTCATATCTTTTTAACTTATACATTTACACAGATTGCATATAGAAGGCGTTTATAGCATTTAAAAATACCTTTCAAACGAGATGCACAAGTCTGTAGCTTTAGTAGTATAGAAGTTACGGCTTTCCGAATTTTAGCTATTTATAGCTGTTTTCCCGCTAAACTAGCGGGATTTTCCAAAAGTGGTAGAACAAAAGTTTTTTATATCGATGTGATGAACGTCATATCAAATTTTCAGAACTTAAAAAACATGTTTTTGGCAAACTGACAAACTGACAAACAGAATTAAATTTTCATTTTGGGAAGAAGAAGAAAATTTTATTTTGGCTATAACTTTTGAACGGAGCGTCGGATTTTATCATATGACCCCTCATTCGACGGGTATTTTTAATAGGAAAACTACTAAAACCAACAGATCCAAATTTCTAAATTTTCACTTTTACACTTTCACCGCTCTTTCTCCCAAACCAATTGATTTTCATGAGGTCTTGGTATGCAATCCTTTAACTTTTAGCAATACCTTTAATTTGGTGTATTACTCATTACGATCGGACTATCACAGCAGATTTTCAATTTTGCGGCTAAATAATAGTAGTCGCCTTCGCACACTCTCCTTGTGCGCTTCGTCACTACATGAACTGCCGTCCGTAGTGATATCTTTTCTTGATCACCACCAATAGCCGAGTTTATCTAGCCATGTCCGTCTGTCCGATTCTATGCGAACTTTTCTCTCAGTGTTAAAGTTATCGCGAGGTAACTTTCCCAAAAGTCTTCTTTATATTGCAGATAGTTCATTTGTTGGACATATATCATATATCTTATGGCTCCCATAGGAATAATCCAAAAAAAATAATTGAAAAAATTATTGTAACTTTGTAGGAAGTAGTCATTTTGATTTTTGATGACTTTAAAACAAAATTTTAAATAGGCTGATATTGATTAGTTGGAAGTATTTTGAATCCCTGGAACAGCACCGATCGAATGGGCATTAAACTACAGGTATTTATTTGAACTGCAAGGGTATATAAACTTCGGCTTGCCGAAGTTGCCCTTCTCTCTTGTTTTGCAACAATTTTCGACTTTTTCTATTTAAAAGAAAGCAAAACAATTTCTGACAAATTCATAAAAATTAGGGACTGCAAATAAGTCTTATGAGTTTAAAAAAATTTAAAGCCAGCGTCCAAAAAATATGGAATAAAAAATACCACTTACTTAGAGTGGCTCGGCAAGCGTTACACCAAGTCGGTCGTGTTTTTCATTTGCTCTTAAATTCTTTTCGATTTCACTAATTAAGTCTATTCGCTTATCAAAATATCTATAAAGAACCAAGATAGTTCCATATTATCGTCGTTATACCCGTTACTCGTAGAGTAAAAGGGCATGAAGATTCTTGGAGTTCCTACGCAGCGCAAGTTTGTTTCAAGAAGGTGCAACGCCCCCTCTAACGCCCACAATCGCTTATATACGATTTAAAAAATTTAAATATTTCGGAAAAGTAAAATTGCAGTTTTATTGTTTTTATCAGTACCTATCGAAATGTAGAAGACATTTTTCAAATCGGACCAGTTCCCTTAATCTTTTTGAATCTCAACTACCAAAATGAGTGTACCGTGCACTGGCAAAAAATGCGAATACAATGGCACCATTGTGGGTGATTCGTATTTACAATGTTGGCTGTGCGACAATTGTGCACATATTAAATGCGCTGGTGCCGGCGCTAATGGTTGCATCGCTGCTCTACTTTCTAAAAGAATAGGATTTCTTTGGACCTGCAGCGTTTGCCTTGATACGGCGTATTATATGCGCACTTTCATGAGACAAACGCGAGATAAATTCAGAGATGTCCATAAACTGGTTACCGCCTTAACTGATAAGGTTTCCAAAGTTGAATCGCAATTCCGTGAATACAAAATTGCGGACGAATCTCCAAAAAGGAAAATCGCTAACAACAACAGCCTTGAGGCGCCGATGGGTTCCCATCGATACTGACCCCAACCGGACATGACTTAGTTTCTCCTACTGCAGTAGCCATCCCCGCCCCGGTGCTAAACTTTGTTCCTCCAGCCTCGGAGCGAGCAAATCTGTCTCCGGAAACACTCCCTAGGGACAGTGTATTAAATACGCCACTATGGCTTTACAAATTCCACTACATTCCATGCCAATAGATCCTGTCAATCTAGGCAGATCCGAAGTCCATACTCAACCCTCCACTAGCTCTAAAAGTACTCAAAATCCGTCCAAGCCTCATCCGAACGTCCAGGATGCACGTCCCATACGTGGTACTCGTAGACCAGGGCTCTTCCGACAATTTCATAATTTCCAAGTTCAATTTTAATTATAAGCGAAAAGTTGCTTCTTTTAAAATTATTCTTCCGGATTCATTCTTACTTCGAGCATTAGGTCCTGGATTCTGGCCAGTTGACACCGTAGTCCATGAGTTTGCTCGTAAGGAACTATCCTCTGATAAAATTTCTTCGGTTCCAAAAAACTAGATTTAATTTTGCACTATCAAAATGTTCGTGGCCTTCTCAGCAAGCTAACTAGTTTGCATACAAACAGTGCAGCTTTCGACTCGAGCATTATTGCCTTCACAGAGACTTGGCTGAATTCTACCGTATCCGATAGTGAAATAATGTCCAATAAATATTTCATTTATAGGCGTGACCGCCTTTCTCGTCGAGGTGGTGGTGTCCTTATTGCAGTAAAATCCGACTTATCGTCCCATGCGTTGTCCATTGCTGACACGGCCGATATTGAGTTTATTGCTGTAAAAATATGCCTGCAAAACTCCAACCTCTTTGTAACTTGCTCGTATATTCCTCCATGTTCCAAAGCTTCTATATATTTGCAGCACCTCGCCGCTATTAGGAACATTTCCTCATCCGCTGATGCTTCAGATCACCTTATTGTTTTGGGTGACTTAAATATTCCTCAACTATCCTGGCTGCCATATGATGATCTTGCTGCACTAGTTCCAAGCGATCAGAATGATTTCCTAGATGGTCTTATCGACTTATCCCTTGGCCAAGTAAATTCCGTACCCAATCAGAATGGGAGATTCCTAGACCTTATATTTGAATCTGACTTTTGCGATACCACTATAACGCGCTGCACTGTCCAGTCCTGAGGACCCCTATCATCCGACACTACAAATTATCATTAATAGTGTGGCTCAGTTCCCGAATACTTCTAAAAAAGCGATTCGGATTCGATGCTTACGGAAAGTCGATTACTCGCTACTGTCGGCTTCCTAGACCCAAGTGGACTGGTCTATACTTCAAAATCTTGAAAATTCAGTATCAACCTTTTACAACATTATGTATTCCTTGTTTGATAAACTTGTTCCTTCCATAATTCAAAAAACCTCTACCAGCCCACCGTGGTCATCGAGCCAAGTGGGCTCACCTAAAAAATTTAAATACGAAACTGTATAAGAAGTTCGCAAAAGCAGGGCTCCAATCTGATTTTTGCAAATACAGTGTAGCCAAATCCAATTATTTCCTGCATAATTCCTAATGCTATAATAGCTACCTGTTACGCTGCAAATATGAAGTCCAAAATGTTTCCACCTTCTCTTCATTTGAACAACATATCAGCGTCAAATAACCAGGGAATCAGTAACCTGTTCGCGGACTTTTTCCAGTCCACATATTCGCCTTATTCAAATCACCCAAATTCCGATTTCAGCTATTCCTATCAGCTAGCCCACACGGACTCCACATATTGTCCTGTAATTAATGAACGTGATGTCAGTCGCAGCCTATCCTCGATAAAGCTGTCTTATTCTCCAGGACCCGATATGGTGCCCAGCTCCGTTCTAAAATATTGCGCAGATCCACTTTCTGTTCCATTAACCATGATTTTCCAAAAATCTATCCATCTCTGCACCTTTCCGGCTGTTTGGAAGGAGTCCTTTATTATTCCACTTCATAAGAAGGGCAGAAAGTCTGATATTATGAACTATCGTGGGATAGCCAAACTAAGTGCTATTCCTAAGCTATTTGAAAAACTCACATGCGATCAATTGCAGCATCAGTGTTGCTCCTTATTATCTCCGAATCAACATGGTTTCACAAAATGTCGTTTAACTAAAACTAACCTGCTGGAATTTACGACATACATTAATAAAGGCTTCCTATCCTCTAATCAAACTGATGTAATTTTCACTGATTTTAGCAAAGCGTTTGATTCATTCTTATCCACAAGCTGCGCCTTCTTGGTTGCCCACCAACTCTACTGATGTGGATTAAGTCATACCTTACAGGCCGCTCCCAAAAGGTACAATTTAATAATGTACTTTCAAAAATTGTATCTCTAATCTCCGGAGTACCTCAAGGTAGCCTTTGATATTTGGTCTATTTATTAATGATCTTCCTCAAATTATCGTGGCCTCAAAAGTTTTTATGTATGCGGATGATGTCAAGTTGTGTATGCATATGACATCGCCTGGTTCCCACATGCAGCTCCAGCTTGACTTAAATAACCTTCAATCCTGGTGCCAATTCAATAAGTTACTGCTTAATCCAGATAAATGTAAATCCATGACATTTTTTCGTTCCAATCCAGCTGTGCGTACATACTCTTTTGGCCAATCCGCGCTAGAACGCATTGAAACCGTCCTAGATCTTGGAGTCCTATTATACCATAAGATATGCTATAATCGCCATGTCAGCACAATCTCCAATAAAGCTAAGGCCTTATTAGCTTTCATCAAACGCTGGTCCAAGGAATTGATGATCCGTATATCACAGTATGTGCACTACCAAGACATGATTGAGTCTGTTCAGAAGCAGTTACTCCTATTTGCCTTACGTGGTTTGAACTGGGACTCTGGAAGCCGACTACCTTGCGGGGCGTCCTTAACTCCAAAATCTCCAAGCCTGAATTTGGCAAACCAGCGCTGACATTGGCGATCACTCATGACATCTTTACCATACACTTCGCACAATTTTTCGCGAGCTTCGACCGCTTTTTTTCCTTTTCGGAAATAAAAAAGAAAATATGCCGAAAATGCTCACTTTGATCCTCCATGTTTAATTTGCTATAGCTTCCACAAATGTTATCGAATAATTACCAAATTTTCATCGATAGTACCTAAGACAATAAGCTTTAAAACAATACTAAAAAGTGTGACCCTGGTGTTCGATTAGTCGTTAATAAATTAGATTAAAAACGATTACTAAAAAAAACGACATGACTTTCTTTCCCACCCAATATTTTGCCTCAAACAGCTGAAATCGCAAACAGACGCAGCTGGAACTTTCCTAAAATCAAGAAGAATGTTCAAATAACGTTTTAGGGAAGTATACAAAATATGTTATGATATAGTTTTTTTTTAAACTCCATCCAAAGTTGAAAAATAGTGAAAAATTTGACCTTTAGCAAATAGCGAATAACCATAAGATGCAGATATCGAACTGTTATTTGTTTTTACCTAATTTGTACTTAATGAACACACCAATTAGGGAAACCAAACATTAGGACCATGTGATACTTTTAAGATATTCCACCTAGAAGTGGCCTAAATTGGCTAAAAATTGCGGTTTTTTTTAAGCGAAAAATTTGTCAACTTTGAAGGGGCGTATGTTTTGAAAAAAAAATCTGATGGTTATGGGGTTACATATTTAAAAAAGAGGGATCAATTATCTGTCGAATGGTGTGGGTTACAACCTCCTAGGACAAAATCGAGATTTGGATTTATTGCACGCTTTTTGGCCCAAGGCGCCACTTTGCGTCGAATATGTACTGGTGAGATCTTCTTTCACAAGCTTCTTACTGGCGGTGTGGACTCACTTCATTTTCCTTCTAGACCACCTCGTCGATTTCGGCCATTAGCACTGGAAATTGCCAGGTCAAACTACTCCCGTGTTGACCCATTCCGAGTTTTATGCGACAACTATAATGAATTGTACCACTTATTATCCTATAAGTGTTCCTACGATGTGAATTCAACCAGAGTCACTGCGTTCCTGTCATCCGCAAATAATCAATCATATTGAAAATTTCTTGTATATTTTTAAGTCCAATGAGCTGTCCATAGCTTTATATTAAATAAATACAAATAAAAAAAACTAAAAATGGGAAAACATGATAAACCTTTTTTTCAATTTTTATAATAAAAATTGAGAATAAGTCTTATTCTTCAACTTTTATTATACAAATTGCAAATTAGTCTTATTCTTCAATTTTTATTTTAAAAATTGAAAATAAGTGTTGGGGTAGTTGCCTGGTAAGGGTTATACCGATTAAGGATTATGGGGCTCGAAAGACCGAATTCTAACCCACACAAACCACAGTCGTTGTAGTCGTCGAATGATTGCTTGAAGAAAACACTGTTTTTATGCTGATCACTTTATTTTAGATCTTTGCAATATATTTGAGCTTTTGCGCTCGTCCACTGGTGAACTTCAAGAATTTTTGTATGCAAAAGGTGGCGTCTCTTTTTGCCGACTAGAGTTACCGTCTTTCATTCGGTGAAACATACGAGATTTTTTATAACATTTTAGTATTTTCTTTCATAACATAATGACATAACATTAACATAATGGCTTCTTTAGAAAATTCAAATTAATATACTGCATCAACATCCTCCTCCCAAGTATTGGAGTCGTAGAAAATTAAGTATAGACGACGGCAATACTTATAGTTTACAAGGTATCTGTTCTTACATCTAGTTTAATTATTTTTACAGCAGGTCTCTTATAAATATGGTCTTTAATTTTTACATCAACAATTCGCACACGCCCATCATTTGGATACGTTTTGACAATTATGCCTTTTGGCCAAACATTTCTAGGAAGGTCGGATTCCATTAACAAAACTACATCACCTTCTTTTAAAACATTACTGTCTTTGGTCCACTTACGACTACATATTAGAAATTGTCTATATTCTTTTTTCCATTTCAACCAAAAAATGTCTGCAAGTCTTTGTGACGATTTCCACATATTTAAAAGTCTCAAATCACCATCATTGGTGTCAGTGTAAAAGGATTCGCGATAATTGGGACCAATTAACAAGTCATTTGGCGTTAATGGTTCCGACATGGAGTCTGAAGGAAGAATCAAAAGTGGTCTACTGTTAATCATAAACTCGATCTCACAAAACAAAGTTTTCAAAGTGTACTCTCTAGGGTATCTCTCTTTTAGCAGAACTCCCAAATATTTCTTAACTGACTGTATGAGCCTTTCCCAGGCTCCTCCCATGTGAGGGGACAAGGGCGGGTTAAAGTACCAAATGCAACCTTTCGTGGTTAAAAACTGCGTAAACTTGTCATTTGGCCACTCTTTTATGATTTCTTTTATGTCCTTGTCAGCGCGTCTGAAATTGGTTCCGTTGTCTGAATATAATTCTGTCGGAAATCCTCGCCTACAACCAAATTGTCTAAATACATGCATTGCAGGATAGGTCTTCAGCAATCTCAAGATGAACTGCACGCGTTGCCATGCAGGTGAAAATAACACCGTAACGTTTTACATGACTTCTATTTTGTGTAACTTCTATTGGCCCAAAATAATCAATGCCAACTTTCAAAAAGGCTCTTTCGATTGGCTTTATACGGCAGCTTGGAAGCTGACCCATTAAAGGAGCTTGCGGCATGGCTTTTTTGTTTTTACATTGTTGACAATTTCGAATAATGTTCTTTACTGTACTTCTACATTTTGTAATCCAAAACCTTTGGCGGATATTGGCAATTACAGTTTCAGTTCCCATATGACAATTTTCGACGTGATAGTACTGAACAAGCAATTTAGTGATTGGATGAGCTCTGATTAAGATAATTGGATTTTTAGAGTCGATACTCATCTCCTCGTCACTTAAGTTATTTAGTCTGCCTCTGAGTCTTAACAGATTATCGCTAGATAAAAACAAGGGTAGACTATTCAGACTGCTTGAAGTGGATACAGGTTCATTACATATGAGTTTTCCAATTTCCTGATAATAACTGTCTTGTTGTATGCTAAGAAAGATTAATTTTTCCGCTTTGGAAAGTTCTGTGGCTGTTAGCTCCGTATTGGTAGGGATTGTCAAATTTTTCCTTAGTTTTGTCAAGTATCTCAAAACCCAAGCGGTGGTTCTTAAGAATCTCATCCAATTGGAGAACCTTGAGACGTCCGGTAAAGTAAATGACTGCTTTTGAATGGTAGTGAGATTTACGAACTCTTTTTCGCTATCATCAGAAGTGTCTGGACTTAGAGAGATTTTGCCTATTGGCCACTGATCTTGATTCTTTCTTAGGAACGGCGGTCCTATCAGCCATAACTCATTTGATGAGAAGTCGAAGGATGAGATCTTTGTTGCTTTGTCAGCGGGGTTCAGTTTTGAGGGTACGTGTCGCCATTCGCTTGAATTTGTTAATTCTTGTATCTCTCCCAAACGCTGAGCCACAAAAGTCTTGAACCTTTTGCTGCTCGTTTTCAGTCAGTATAAGACTATCTCCGAATCTGTCCACATGAAAGTTGAGTCTATTCTGAGATTAAGTGTTTCTTTAATAGCTTTGCTTAGCCTAGCTCCTAGTAAGGTTCCTTGAAGCTCTAGTCTAGGAATTGACATTGGTTAAAGTGGCGCTACTCGCGACTTAGCTGAAATTAAGGAGGTTTCTATTTGGCTGTTGCACTCGAAGCGTAAGTACGCGCAAGTTGCGTATGCGTATTTTGAGGCATCACAAAATATATGTAACTGGACATTACAATGACTTATGATAGGTGTAGTCAATTGCCTTGGAATGTAAAAATCGTTTATTTTATTCAAGCTGCTACACAATGCCCTCCAAATTTGAAATTGATCGTCTGTAATGTAGTCGTCCCAATGGATTCCGCTATCCCAAATGGCTTGTAGAATGATTTTATTTGATATCAAAAGGTTTGAAAGAATCCCTAAGGGATCAAAAATGGACATAGTTATTTTTAATATTTCTCGCTTAGTTGGTCGTCTGAGATTGTTAAGAAGTTCAAAATGGGAATTAAAAAATTTTAAATTGTATGTGAATATGTCTTTTTTATGATCCCAAATTAAACCTAGAACTCTCTCTAGGGTTTAATTCTTTCCTGTGACTTGTTTCGATGGAGTGTTGTCTGTTATCTGATTTTAAACTTCTGGAGAATTAGATATCCAATTTCGCATGTCGAATCCACCTGCCTTGTGTACATATGTTACGTCCTTGATTAATTTTACGGCTGTACTAATGTCTGAAGCTCCACCCAAATAGTCATCCATGTAATGTTTTGTTATTATGTCCTTACAGGCTTGGTCATAGTCGTTTTGAAAATCTAAGGCGTTTCTGTTTCTGACCTGTTGTGCGATACTTGGGCTACATTTAGCGCCAAAAAATAGAACTTGTATTTCGTACACGTCTGGTTCGGATTGTCGGTTGTCGCCTCGCCATAGGATTCTTTGTGCGCAACGGTCTGACTCCTGTACTTTTATTTGGAGAAACATCTCTTTGATATCTCCGACAAATGCAATTTTGTGTTCTCGAAAATTCATTAGAACTGTTGACAATTGGCTATATAGATCTGGACCTGGCAAAAGAAAATCATTTAAACAATAACCATGGCTTTTGGAGGCCGCGTCGAAAACTATTCTAAGCTTGTCTGGCTTGTTGCTATTAAGAACTCCAAAGTGTGGCAAATAGTAGGTCAAGGGAGTGATATTAGTTTTCTCTGCAGAAGTCAATTTCCTCATATACCCATTTTGTATGTAGGAGTCAAAAGTTTGTTTATACTTCTTGCCGTATTCAGGGTTTTTGTCCATTTTTCTTTCGCATAACAACAATCTAGAGTATGCATTTTTATAACTTTCAGGTAGTTTAATGTCGTCACTTTTCCAAAATAGACCACATTGAAATCTGTCATCGACTCGTTTGAGGGTTTTGTCAACATCTTCTGTCGTCAAGTGATGTCGGAAAGTCATGAGGTGTTAATAACTCATTCTCAATGGACCAATAGGATTTAACCAGATTGTGTAGAATGTCCAGGTCATCCTTAGGGTTGTCGTAACCTACGCAATTAAATACATGGCATGAATAATTTCTCTCTGGAATTTCTCTAATCATTCCCACAGTTCCATGTACAACCCAACCTAGCGCCGTTTTGCTAGCGACAGGTCCTTGAAATGATTGATATTTTAATTTCCGAGATACTATGATTGACCAATTGTCTTGACCAATCAAAATCTTTGGATGCGCATTTTGGTAGGAGCAAAAGGAAAAGTCTTTCAAGAACTCGTAGGTCTCAGACATGTCGCTTATTGAAAGGGTTTGTAGAGGTAGATTTAGGCATGATACGGTCTTAACTTTTCGAAGAGTAAATACTTTGGAAGTCTGTTCTATACCTCGGATACCCACACTAACTACCTTTGAGTTCGCTTGTTCATACACCTCGTTATTTGTCCACTGCATCTTTAAAGGACTTGTCGGTCCTTCTAGTTGTAGGTCAGTCGCTAGTTGTTCATCGATCAATGAAATTGTCGAGGCTTCGTCAAGTAAAGCGTATGTCTCGATTGCTTTTTGTGGACCTATTAGTGTGACTGGAATGACCTTTAGTAATACTTTGTTACAACCGAAATTAATGTTGCAGTTCGTGTCGGGAATTGCCTTGTTTTGGTCAGGATTACTAGGCATATCAAGGGAAGCGCTTGCTGTGTTGTCTTTGTCTTTATGCAACAAAAAATTGTGGTTAAACTTACAATTTGCTGCCCTACAAGTCTTTTTGCGTTTGCAGTCCTTCATAATGTGATTTCTACCCAGACAAGATATACATAACTTGTTGTGAGATGTGAATTCCCAACGCTTGTCGACACTCAAGGATTTAAACTTTGGACAATCTGTTATGTGATGATCAGTAGACTTACAATAGTTACAATAGTATTTGGATTTTTCAAATGTCTTGACTGGACTTGAGACTGTCAATGTTGTGTCTTTTGATTTATTCTGACCGAATCCGAGCAATGTCGCTGCTTTTATGGTTTGACCTAACCATTCGTGAAATACTATAATCTTCGGATCGTCAGACTTTATTTTTTGAAAATGTTTTATGAATGAGATTCTTTGAGAAACCTGAATTTTTTCTAGAATTTCCTCAAACAGCAAATTGTTACGAATCTGATCAATATCATTGAAGGACAGTAAAGTTTGAATGAGATTTGTAATCATATCATAAAAAGTGATAAGTCTGTCATATTTATCCTCTTTGATTACAGGGAAAGCTCTAATTTTATCTATCATCATTTTTACGACATGACTACAGTCTCCGAATCGATTTCTTAGTATGTCAATTACATCATTTACATTTTGTGGCACTAATAGAAGTGACTGTACACATTCTTTGGCTCGACCTGTCAGTGCTCTTCGCAAGCGATTGATATTTTCGTAGTCTGTGAATTTACACACTTGAGAACTGTTCTCATACTCGGCAATAAAAATTGGCCATTCTAAAGGGTCACCACTAAATAAAGGAAGTTCCTGTTTAATTGTTTGTCTAGCCATAAAACTAACAATAGCATTTGAATTGATGTCATCAGGTTGATCATCGTCTGGTTGCTTTTGCTGAGAAGACTTAACCCACTCACGTGTCCTGGTACCGTTGTTGTACTCGTCGCCGATGTTGTCATCTTGGTCGTCTTGGCTGCTGTCGTCTTCTTCGATTTCGGTCATTTGCATCTGAATCTCCAGTTCCAACTGTTTCTCTTCGAATTCAAGCTGCATCCGTTTAGCTTTCAGCTCTTGTTGCTTCTGTAGGTGCTCTATTTGAAGTTGAAGTTTTTGGGCTTTAACGGATCGTTGAGACTGGCGGCTCCGGTTAGACTGTGCATCTTCGTCCCACCTTTCTGGAACTTTCTGCGTTGATGCTGCGCCTGGCATAACCGTTGCCATTGACATCTCCAGTAAATTCGCCGCAGAGGTGCCTGGTCGTGGCGTATCCTCTATTTTCCTGGGCGTATTGTCGTCATTCTTCTGCTTCTTGGAACGTGTCTTAGGCATCTTTTTGAGGTTGTGTGAGTCCAGTTCCAAATTTCACAGTTGCACACACACTAGTCGTCGTCAATGAATGTGTGAACTCTTCTGTGCATGTCCGAGATCACGCTCGGCAATACATACACACTTCCAAACTTGCAAGTTTTTGCAGACCAAATTTTCGCCTTTGCACACACTAGTCGTCGTGAAAGTATGTGTGTGCAGACTCTTTTGTGCATGTCCGAAATCACGCTCGGCAATACATACACACTTGCAAATTTTGGCTGATGAAATTGCGCTCTAGTTTCGCGTAATCCATGTGCCGTCCAGGAGGCTAAGAAGGACCATTTGTTGGGGTAGTTACCTGGTAAGGGTTATACCGATTAAGGATTATGGGGCTCGAAAGACCATTTGTTGGGGTAGTTACCTGGTAAGGGTTATACCGATTAAGGATTATGGGGCTCGAAAGACCGAATTCTAACCCACATAAGCCACAGTCGTTGTAGTCGTCGAATGATTGCTTGAAGAAAACACTGTTTTTATACTGATCACTTTATTTTAGATTTTGCAATATATTTGAGCTTTTGCGCTCGTCCACTGGTGTACTTCAAGAATTTTTTTGTAATCAAAAGGTGGCGTCTCTTTTTGCCGACTAGAGTTACCGACTTTCATTCGGTGAAACATACGAGATTTTTTATAACATTTTAGTATTTTCTTTCTTAACATAATGGCATAAAATTAACATAATCAAATTCAAATTCAAATTAAGATACTGCATCAACACCGCTCTTAAAGAGGAATTGAAGATAACCGTTTCGGGCTGGTACATGTGTGTGTAGACATGTGCTCCGCCAATTATATACAGCTATGCAACTGTGTACGCGTAGTTGTGCGGGTATTTTTCCACCAAAATTTTACTGGTATTGAGTACTGGCGAGCTGTCGTGTGCAGTTACAGAAACCCATGTGTTTCACTTGTTTGAAACTATATATTATGTTAATACCAATTAACAATTAACTCTAATCCAAAATCCAAGAAATCCGTGTGTCCACCCGGGGGCGCCAAAATGAATAGTCATAAATTAACAACTATTATTTATCTAATGTTTATATAATACCGCTGAATGACTTAACAAAGGTTTTTCCAAAAACTTTACGTAGATTTCCTGGGACCATACCCGCGATCTCGATCTGGTCATATAGCAGTTTTCATAGTGCTTGATCATTTTTCGAAATTTCCGTTTTTAAAACCCATCAAGAAGTTTACGACTGAGGTTTTTTTGAAGTATGTAGAAGAAGATTTACTGCACTGTTTCGGCGTTCCTGAGGTGATTGTGTCTGACAACGGCGTTCAGTTTAAATCAAACGCTTTTAATCAGCTTTTAGCGAAGTATAACATACGCCACTCTTATACAGCCATTTATGCACCTCAGGGAAATGCCTCCGAAAGAGTTAACAGGTCAGTAATCGCTGCTATTAAATCGTATATACATCCGAGTCAGACGAACTGGGATGAACAGCTAAGCAAAATTTGTTGCTCGTTGCGTTCTAGTTTCCACACGGCCGTTAATACTACACCTTACAGGTTGACATTTGGCCAACACATGGTTACCAACGGTTCCACGTATAAGCTCTTACGTAACTTAGAAATGCTTGAAGACCGCTCAGTTTGTTTTAAGAGGGACGACAGTTTCGATTTAGAACGAGGGAAGGCGGTAGTGACCATGAGAAAACAGCATCAGAGAAATGAAAACTCTTACAACCTTAGAAGTCGCGAAGTTTCCTTTGTCACGGGTCAGGAAGTTTATAGACGGAATTTTTCTCAGAGCAACTTTGCCAAAGGCTATAATGCCAAACTCGCCCCAACGTTCCTCAAAGCTCGTATAAAGCGAAAAATCGGCAACAGCTACTATGACGTGGAGGATCTTCAAGGACATTATATTGGCAAGTTCCATGCGAAAGACCTTAAGCAATAGGTCAAGAAAACTCTCAGCTCCAAGCGTGGATCCCGCTTTTTAGGTTTTATTTCCCTCCTAAGCGTGATCTTGGTGGGGGGGTTTTGTAGAAGCGCTTGTCGCTGGCTTTGATTTCACATACAATGAACAAAACCAAAATAGCAATTTGCTAAGTCAAGGATAAATATTAAGTATTGAGTTAATCTTGTAATAAAAATTAAAATTGATGGTATTTTCCTTTTATAATTTGGAAAAATCGGAAAAAATAAAAGGAAAACTCAAGTCAATAAAATTAGCTAGTTTATAGCTTGGAAGTAGTAGGGTTTTGCTCCTAGTTCCAGGGATGTTACCCTTTTTCCAGTGTCACGGTGACACTGGAAACAATCATGGCGTTCGGAAATAGGGTCTATAAGCGAGATCTTAACCCTGAGCTCGGCCCCAAGAAGATCACATCGTTACTTTGAAAAATCCTTTTTTTTAACCACCCTTGGGCAAGCCGTGCAAGGCTGATCAACGTGGTCGACAACAGCAATAGGTATTTACGCCTTTATTGGTTTTAAAGAAGGTAACTAATAACCTGCAATGAGCAGCAGATTAGAATTCGAGGTAATTAAGGGTTAATTGTGTTTCCAGGCCATCATCGAAAGACTCAGATTCTCTTCGCCGCAGAATTTCGCTTTTGCAAGTTTAAAAGCTTGTGAGGGCAAAGAGAGGGAGAGGGGCCAATACCAACAGTAAGTCTTGTTCATCAGCAGCTAAGCAGTACTCGACGGAAAATCTTCAGAGGAAGCCGTACGATCGACAGATCCGCCGCTGCTGCGATTTAGCTCGGAAAGTCACTTAAAAGTAGCTTTGAATTTCGCCGGTAGTTCCGCAAAGTGGGAAAAGGCCGAAAAGTGCGGAAAAATCGGGTTTTTGCCATGTGCAGGGCGGTTGCCTAACCCCCGTAGTGCGGTTACATAACCCTACCAGATAGGAGTTACGTAATGCCTGTGCAATACGGGCAAGATTTTGCGCTAATATAACATCAGTGCAAAAGGTATGGGCGGGAATTAGTATATATATACTTTATGTGGTCGGAAACGTCTCCTTCACTGCGTTACAATATCTGACTGAAATAATAATACCCTCTGCAAGGGTATAACAAGAAAGGAAGCTAACTTTGGCAAGCCGAAGTTTATATACTTTTGCAGTTAAAATAAAAAGTCAAAGAAAGCAATGTACATTTTTATTTTTAACAGTGAACTTAACGCTTTGTTCCGTATTCTTTAGAGTATTTCAAGGCGCTAATTGTTAACGATATACAGTGGCGGCATTTTGAATAATTTTTAGAAATTTTTAACAATTTTTAACAACGACGAAATAATTGGTAGCTTTGGAGATACGGTAGGAATCCACACGGCACTGATATCGTCCTGCAGTTCGAACGGCGCCTTACGCGGGAAGACTTCTTGACCTGGCTTAGCGAGTAGCGTACGGGCTCGCTTATCATAGCGTTGCCGGCTCATCTCGTACGCACCCTCCAGCTGCTTCTGAACCTTGGCGTGGATTACCCGAAGCTTATCCTTGGTCTGCATTCCCGCCATCTCGTGGTCGCACAGAGACCGGAGTTGTCTGGCTAGCTTGTAGCTGGAACCGTTGAGGAACATATGATGGCCGAATACTGTGAAGAACGGCGCTTCTCCGGTAGCCGAATGGACAGTGTTCCGGATGGCCACTTCAATCTCCGGCAGATGTGCATCCCATTCCCGGTGATCTTCGTCCAAGAAACTGCGAATCGCTGCCAGGACACTACGGTTAACCCGTTCCGCTGCATTGCTCTGGGGTGAGTATATCGGCGTCTTGATGTGCTGGATCCCGAAGCCATCTATCATCTCCTCAAACGCCTTGGATGTGAACTGCTTTCCATTATCAGAATGTATTGTTTCAGGCACACCGAACTTGTATAACACCTCGTTCACCAGGAAATTCACCACGTTAGACGCCGTCGCATCCTTCATGGCCTTTAGGAGGTGTACTTGGAGAAATGGTCCACCACGATAAAAATCCACGCGTGACCACTCTTAGACCTCGGATACTTGCCCAGGAAATCGATGTAGAGTTTCTGGAATGGCCTTTCCGTCTCTACCCTCTTTCCAATTCCCACCTGCATCCTGAAGTTCGGCGCTTTGGACTCCTTGCACACCTCGCAAGCCCGGACGTACTCACGCACCTGGATAGTCATCCCTGGCCAGTAGAACTGGCGTCGCAAGGTCTCCAATGTCTTCGCCATTCCACCATGGCCAGCCTTGGGGTCCGAATGGGCACGCTCTATCAAGCTGTGCGTTAGGCTCTGCGGAATCCACAGCTTCCACTCGGATCCTTCCAGTTCATCATCCAGATTCGGATTACCCAAGCCTTGAAGATCAGCCCGCCGTCCACTTTGAGGTCCGGTAAGTGCTCCCTGTTGGACTCTACATCTTGCACTAACTCCAAATAATCTTCTGCAGCAAACTCGGTCGTCTCGAATCCCAATAACTCCGTCGGATCAATCAGAACTTCCTCGATGCAGCGGGAGAGAGTATCGGCGACTACGTTCTCGCTGCCTTTACGATGCTCAATGCCGAAATCGTAACCCTGCAGCTGGAGAGACCATCTCGCGAGTCGTCCTGACAGATCCTTCATCGTCATCAACCACTTCAGGCTGGCGTGATCGGTGATGCATGTGAACGGCATCCCCTCCACGTACGGTCTGAACTTTCGGATGGCTAGGATGGCTGCCAGACACTCTTTCTCCGTGACCGAGTAGTTCACCTGGTGCTTGTTCATCTTGGCCGAGAAGAACGCGATGGGTTGCTCGTCTCCGTCCTGGTTCTGCTGAAACAAAACTGCACCGACGCCAACGTGAGATGCGTCGCACTGGATGAAGAAATGTTTCTTGAAGTCCGCATGAACCAGGACCGGCGCGCTCGTCAAGGCCAGCTTTAAGTCATCTACTGCTTGTGTGGCGCTGGGATTCAATGAAAACCTGGTGTTTCCCGACTTCTTTAAGGCTTCGGAGAGCGGTGCAGCCAGCGTGGCGAAGTTCCTCACAAATCGTCGATACCACCCAGCAGTGCCAAGGAAGGCTCTTACTTCCTTCATGGATTTCGGGTAAGGCATCTTCTGAATTGCCGACACTCGTCCAGGATCCATCCGTAGGAGTCCACCTCCGACTATAAACCCCAGGTACGTTAAAGACTTAAAGCAAAACTTCGACTTCTTTAACCCTATCGTCAATCCTGCTGCTTTCAGACTTTGGGCTACGCGAAGCAAGTACTTCAGGTGCGTCTGGAAATCTGGAGCGAGGATTAGGAGATCGTCCAGGTAGACGAAGACGTTAGATCTGAGCTCCGCTGGTATCACCCGATCCATAAGTCGCACCAAGCGTTGCGCCGCGTTGCACAGTCCAAATGGCATCATCCGGAACTGGTACAACGGTCTGCCTGGAACCGTGAACGCCGTGTACTCCTTGCTTTTGTCATCCAGTTCGATCTGCCAGAACGCAAACTTGAGATCTACGCTGGAGATGTAATGCGTCTGATCTATCCTGGAGAGGATTCCATCGATACTGGGCAGAGGATACGCATCCTTGACTGTCAGCGCGTTCAGCTTACGGGCATCCAGACAGAACCTGTCTTTCCCGGGCTTTGACACCACCGTTGTGCGATTGCTCCACGGGCTTTTGCTCTCCTCGATGACACCCAGTTCCAGCATCTTATCGATTTCATCCTCGACCACCTTTTGCTTCGCCGGAGACATCGGATACGGACGATCCTTGAACACCCGGGCTCCCTCGATCAGCTCGATGGAATGCTTTTCCATGTTGGTGGTTCCGAGGCCATCCCGTTCGAAGGTAATAAACTCCTCCTTGACCTTCTCTAATGCCTTCTTTTCCTCCGCCGAAAGGCTCCAGGATTCGGGTTCCTCCTTCGTCTCGTCCTCATCCTCCTGATCGGCGTAGTGTTCCATCTGGCTGGCATGGATTTCTTCAGCTGCCTTGACGACTCTCGGCACCGGCTTCCCAACGACGGCTGGAGCTAGTTCAAACGCACGCCAGAAGTCGACTCCGAAGTACGCTGTTTGTTCCAGGTATGGGCAAAGGTAGAACATGATCAGCTTACTCACGCCTTTGTATCT
The DNA here is from genome assembly GCA_037075285.1 of Drosophila lutescens. Classification (NCBI taxonomy): domain Eukaryota; kingdom Metazoa; phylum Arthropoda; class Insecta; order Diptera; family Drosophilidae; genus Drosophila; species Drosophila lutescens. The sequence continues at coordinate 118,500 of JBAMCF010000635.1, forward strand.
CACAGGTAGCTCCACGCGTCCGATAATTGAACGATCCTCGCCAGAAGCCGTCCGGACCACCGAGAAATACGGCTGAGCCGTCACCCCCAGCGTTTCCAAGAGCTCTCTGCAATGTTTGCCCAGCACGCTAACACTGGCCCCCGTGTCCAACAAGCCTTTGAGCTGCTTGCCCATGACGTCCACGTCGGCAAAGGGTCTCGGATCTCCGGAATCGATGCGCTTCACGGCAGCCACCACCTCTCGTCGTCGGGATCTCCTCTGCCTGAAGCGTTCCCTTGCCTTCTGGACTCTCCGTGAAACCAGCCGCATGCCGCTCAACTGATGTTCTGCAAATATTCTGTTTCGCGCCTCCATGTATCGCCGTAGCCGTTCTTCAGCCGGAAGGTATCTTAACAAGTACTTATTTCTATCAAATTGGCTATATAAGTTATTATTTATAATGTTATTGTTTATTTTAGGGACTACTTCGTGGGATTCCAATCTGGGCGAGTCCCTCCCACCTTTTGACTGCCCAATCGACCGTTTTCCGCACACTCTGGGCATTTTGGAGTAATGGTGTCCGGTCTGCCGCACTTGAAGCAGAACCTCTTCCACTCCGTAGACGGGCAGTCTCGGAATCCGTGCTCCGCGGCTCCGCAATTCCAGCAGCCTGGCTTAAAAGGGTTTCTAGGCCGTCCACGGATCTCGTCCACTTCGAGGATCTCCTGCTCGTCGACTTCGTCCGGTATGCGCGCTTCGCTGACCCGCAACTTGTTCAGCTGCCCGTACGCAGCGCGTCCTCGACGACCGAATGTCTTCTCCACTTCGACGCACTCCTCCCGAAGTTCGTCCACCGTGAGTACATCCATCGCGTAGACAAACCTGGCTATTCCATCCCTCAAGCCCTTTTTCACCACCTTCACCAATTGCCGCTCTGGCATTGGTTTTTTCAGGCGGGAGGCGAGTTGCTGAATTGCGTGAATGTAGTCATCCACGCCTTCTCCTGGCTGCTGCTCACGCTGTAGTAGCTCGTGCATCCTTTCGTGTTCCGTCTGATGACCACGGAACCGATCCATCAGAGCCCTGCGCAGCTGGTTCCAAGTGTCCACCCTGGCTTGGCGTACATGGACCCAATACCACTCCCTTGCTGTGCCCGATAGGAGGGCGTGGAAGTTACGCAGAACTTCATTCCACGGACACTGATGCTGCCGCTGCAGGAACTCCAGACGGAACACGAAATCGTCGACGGAATTGCGGTCGTCCTCGCCGTCGAAGGAGACATTCCAGCGGTCCACTCGGATCCATCGGTTCCCGTTGCCAGCTCCCGAGTTGGCGTAAAGCCGCGGCTCGTCCCTGAAATCAGCAGCCCTGCGATCCTCGACACGCCACTGCCGAGCGTGGCGATCGTTCCGGCCTGGCGGAGGGTACTCCGGTTCCTGGCTCAGGCTGCTGTCGCTTCCCGGAGACTCGTCCACCAGTGGCCGAGGTCGTTGCCTGGGTGGCAGCTCTGGAGGCCTTCGGATGCCTCCGTCCGTCTCCTGCCGCTGATGGACTTCACCGGCTGCTGGGGCGACTTCTGGACCCGTCGACCTGGGCAACAGTGATCCTTGTCGATCCCCGCTCTCCTGTAGCGGCTGCGGTCTGCTCTCGGCTGGCCTAAGGACGTCATTCAGCAACTTCATCATGTCCATGAATCCGTTCCTGATCTCCTCCCGCAACGTCTGGCTAACTCCCGACTCCTGGGACGCGCGGTATGTTTGGGCCGCTTGTGCTAGAGCTGCATTCGCCGCCGACTCAGCTGCTGCATCCCGTTTCAGGTTTGGCTCCTGAGGATCCTTCTGCTCCGAACCCGCCAGTTTATCCCGCGCCTCGACGAACCCCTTGAAATCGAGATTTCTGGGCGATCGATGCTGTTCGATGTCCACCGGTTGATCCCTAATCCGATCCACTGGACCACCGCCTACCGGCGTTCTGGGTAAACCCCCAGCCAGTGACATTCGCACCAACCCTGCAGCGCCCTCTCCGTCAGTGGACCAGTCTTCGTCGGCGTTGGGAGAACCCATCGACCTTAGCTGATGGCCATGCCTATTGTCTGTATCCTTCTCCATTATTTCCCTAACTAACCAATAACCCAAAACCAATAAATAATATAAAATAAATAATATAATACAAATAAATAAATAAATAAGAATGAACAAATATGATAATAAATAAATAGGAATAAATAAATATGATAATAAATAAATATGATAATAAATAAGATAAATAAATAAACAAGAATAACTAACAGTGAAAATATATAACAATTACTCAAGCTTTCCTAATCACAAACAACTGCCTTCACAAACTACCTATTTAAATTTTTCTATTCTTTTCTCTTTACAGATTTGGAAATGGGAAGATGGAACTGACCCTCGCCGGTGGACTCCCGACCTAACTCGTCCTGCGCTTTCTCCAAAACTCAACTTTCCCGTCACCTCCTAGCCGTTCGTCAACTGGACTGGCAATCACTCGTGGTGATAGCCGCCAGTTAAGGACTTTGGCTGGTTTTACTCCTGCTGGCTTTTCCTTCCCATCGGCATTTTCTATTTTAAATCGCGGTAACCGTGCAACGCGTAGGGCTGCTACGGGTCACGATTACCATTTAAGTTTAACACCGACATAAAATTAGAAATTCAGGACGGGGAGAAAAACCCAGGAATTTAATACATTCTAAACAAAACAAAATTTTAAATAAATAACTAACAAAAACCAAGCTTTCTAACCTACTATATCACAGAATTTATCACAGATTTCTTTTTGTGTACTCGCTATCACACGATGTACCCCGTGATGCAAAACCTGGCTTCTGCCGGGATGCCATCACCGGTTTACTGGAAATCCTGTGACCAGGAGCAATTTGTCGGCGAAATTTGCTGACCAAGCCTCCTATTCTGTGACTTTCTTTTTGTACGCCGTTTGACTTCCCCGTCATCACCTCCGATGCAATTGCAAACATACATATATTGCAAGCCACCGTTGGGAATGACGAAGGGAGTCAGGGCCATCAATGGGCGAGACGTCGCCGCTTCGACAATTTTATTGTTTAACTTGGGCGCCACTATGTTACGAACTGCTATTTTTTTCTTTGGCAGTGCCGCTAGCTCAGTATTTTCTCAGGGCGGAGTCCCCCTAATGCCACAGCTCGCAACATAAACATCGATTGCTACACGGTCTCACATCACTAAACTATCGGTTATCTCTAACAAACAAAAGGTAAACAAAGGCAAATTAATATAAATGACGGAAATTATTGAACGTTTTGGTGGCTTTAGATGGCTTAGCCAAGCACGCCCACCCAACCAAGGATGCCCCGGAGGATTCCGCAGAGGCATCACCCATTTTTAGACCGTCGGAGTCACTCCTCGCGCCTACATCAGTTCCATCTCCCCCACAGCGACAACTCACTCACACATTTCGGTCTTCATTTACAATTTAATATCCACAGTAAGTTTTATATATAAACATTGTTATTATCGTACTCCCATCAACTAATTTCTCTTTCTTTCAGCCTTCAATATCACAGTTGGCCGCCGTCTCAAAACTTAGGCGGTCAAAGCAGAGGAACTTGCTTCTCTGGGAAAAGCTACAGGCGCCGCGGAACTATGCTCCACCAGTCATTTGTTGGTGAAGCTCACACTAAACGGGGCGCAAATAAGACACACGATCGGGGTGTCGGGTCACCTGATCCAAAGGAGCTCCCTGGGAAAAGAAGGGACCGGCCTAATATGTAATTGCGCGCTGCAATCTCCCCCACCGAAAATCAAGGCTCGCGACCCTTTTAATAGGCAACACTGAGGACAACTATGGTTTTAGGGTCTGAATTTGGACAAATTTACAAGTAATTATGGGAAGTATTCCGATTATAATTTATTACAATTTTACAATTTTCAGCCACTTCTAGGCTAGATTAAGGGCGATATTCTATCCCGGACGAGGGCTATTCCGCCGGAGGCCAGCGGCCGTTAAAGCCGGGAAAGCCCCGAGGAATGGTGACGGTTTATGGCGTGGCGGTTCACTGCCGCACAAATTGACGCCGGTGGTCCCGAAGGCGAGTGGGACTGATACCCCGGAACGGACTCACCGGAGATCGTTTGCCTGGCGTTGGCGGCGTACGAAAAAGGCAGGGTAGGCTGGTTCGAGTACGTCTAGCTGAGTCCAAACGGCTTCAGGGACATCACCACATCAGGCTCTCGGATCCAGTTAAGGTGCGTACGGGTTGAAGAGGGATTTCCAAACTCAACTTCCAAAATGAATTTCCAAATAAATCTTCCGGGGCCCTTTTTGTTGGGACCCCGGTTGCCCTACAGACAATTATTTGTTAATAAATTACACTATTAACCTAACACGCTAACACTCACTTCTTTCCGTTTTTTAGCACAAACACTTATTTAAGTACCTCCCGCTGCTTGTGCCTCATTTGACAATATGGCTGCGACTACCTCAATATCTGCCTATCATCATTCTCATCCCGCCATATTCCCTTGCCTCTCCCAAAATTGGGTCATTGGCCATATTCAAGGCCATGGAAGATAATCCCTGAGCGAACCGGGATTAAGCCAAATGGCCAGATCGTCCGCCAGATTCCCCACAGGGGGGCGCCACCGAAACCATCGCCCTATCGTCCTGACATATCGATAGAAAGTATCCCACAATCGACTCCAACTGCAACACAGAGTCACTAGCCGAGTCGATATAGCCATGTCTGTCTGTCCGTCTGTCTGTATGAACGCTGAGATCTCGAAAACTATAAAAGCTAGAGGATTGGTATTTGGCATGAAGATTCTTGGAGTTCCTACGCAGCGCAAGTTTGTTTCAAAAGGGTGCCACGCCCCCTCTAACGCCCACAATCGCTTATATACGATTTTAAAAATTTAAATATTTCGGAAAAGTAAAAATGCAGTTTTATTGTGCTTATTAATACCTATCGAAATGTAGAAGAAAATTTTCAAATCGGACCATTCGTTAAAAAGTTATGCGTGATCAAAGTTTATATATCCATCTCCCTCGCACTCCCTTTACCTGAGTAACGGGTATCTGATAGTCGGGGCACCCGACTATAGCGTTCTCTCTTGTTATATTTATCTTTATACCATATTATCAACCCACAGCACCATTCTCACGATTTCTCTCTCAGTGCTTAATAACAAATAAAATATGTTAATATTTAGGAAATAATAAAACTTTGAGAGATTTTTATAAGTAGTTAAAGAGTACCTATTTTTGGTAGGAATTACTACTGAAGCTTTTATAAACTTTAAAGAAGGAGAATTATTATGAATAAAATATACGGATTTAAAATGAACAACTGCTAAGTTTCTTAAACTAAGGGTCATGCAGAACGGAGTTATGGTAGGGTATTAACAAAAAGCGAACTTGATTTTAGGGACCATTTGGGAAAAATGTGTATTTAATAATTCTGGAATAAATGGTCAAGGTTGGGTGGGCTACTACAAGTTGCTGCAACAACATCATCAGCAACAACAATCAAGCCGCAAGTTTTTTTTAGAAAAAGTCTTTCTTCTATTCGGCGGAAATGCATGGTTCTCATGCAATTGCATTTTAGAGTTGCGTTAAAAACAAAATAGCATTTTCTGAGCTCATTAGGTTTTTCGATGTTCAAATAATAAGCATTCAAAAAATTCTACAAAAAGCTGTAATTGTTTTTATAGCAGGCCTGTCACCACAACCACGAATCGAAAATCGATCCATCGAAGGTACGTTTTTTTCGAGTTTTGATGGTAAATCCCTTCGGTAATAGTCTAGAAGAGGGGCCAGAGCACCAAAAACCGCGAAAAAATTACCCTTGATGGACCGCGATTTCTTAGAAATTTACGTGCAGAAGATTATTGGCGGAAATGCATGGTTCTCTTGTAATTGCATTTCATAGTTGCGTGTTTTGCTATAAAAACAACGTAGCATTTTCTAGGATTTCGAGGTGTTTTGGGACATTCTGCTACAAAAAACATATGGGCTTTCCGTTTGTTGTCAAAATAATAAGCGTTCGAAAAAATTCGACAAAAATGTGAAATTGTTTTTATAGCAGGCCAGACCCCACAACCGCGAATTAAATGTCCTCGATGGACCGTGATTCCTTAAGAGCTTGAGCGACCAACATATACATTTTTAAAATGAATTTTAAGAATTAACTATCCTCGGTGGACAGTGATTCATTAAAAACTCGAATAACTATGGATGACCAACATATGCGTGTCTTATAAAATTATTATGAAAGTAAAGTTCTAGAAATCGCGGTCCAAGGAATGCACGGAATGCGCCGCAGGCAAAAAATATTTTAAAACAAGATATAGTGCTCCGATCCGGCTCGCTCCGACATATGTACTACCTGCAATAGAAAGAAGACTTTTGGGAAAGTTTCATTGCGATATCTTTAAAACTGAGAGACTAGTTCGCATAGAAACGGACAGACGGACAGACGGACAGGCGGACATGGCTAGATGGACTCGGCTATTGGTGCTGATCAAGAATATATATACTTTATGTGGTCGGAAACGTCTCCTTCACTGCGTTACAATATCTGACTGAAATTATAATACCCTCTGCAAGGGTATAACAAGAAAGGAAGCTATGTTCGGCAAGCCGAAGTTTATATACCCTTGCAGTTAAAATAAAAAGTCAAAGAAAGCAATGTACATTTTTATTTTTAACAGTGAAGGCTTATTCCACGTGAAACGTGACAGGCCCGTTTGGGTCAAATCTCAGAATCAATCGAAACTTTTTTTTTCGATAGAGGAATGAAATATAAGGATGGGTTTTTGTTTTTTTTTTTTTAACTCTTACCGTTTATTTAAAAAAAAATTTTTTTTTAATTAGCTCCGACTTTTCAGTTGTGCATCACTTGAGACTCGTTTGAGTTATTTTAATATTTGGTATGCAACTTTGTGGGATATCTTAATATCTTTCAGATAAATATTTTAAAAAATTTTTTAATTTAAAATTAAGTATTTTTTAAGGGAATTTTAAATTAAAAAAATTCTGTACGCCGGAATACACGCGATTTCCGAAAAAAATAATTATCCTTATTTTGCTTCATCAATGCTTCACGAAGTGGTAAAATAAAATTTTTGTATTTGCAAGGGATACTAGTAAAGACAACGATTTTAGTTTAGCAACTTTGCATCAAGCAGCAACAGCGCAGCGTGTAAGAAAGGGAAAGCACTATTCCTGCTCTCCCGTGCTCGTATTGCTGTTCTCTTCTTACACGCTGCGCTGTTGTTGCTTGATGCAAAGTTGCTAAACTAAAATCGTTGTCTTTACTAGTCTTTACTCTTGAGTCGAACAAGAAACTGTTTTCACGTTGATCTGTTTTAGCGTTAAGCTGAACCGAAAACTTTTTTATTATTTACTAGCTATACACGGAGCGACTTCGTTCGCTTAAAATTAGTTTGGAGTACGGTTGTCAGGACTTTATGTTTTCTTATTAGCGCGTTTTTTGAAAACATTTGTGTAAAACCCTTTTTAGAAGATCCTTCAGGGGCGAGAATCAGAAGGCTACTGGCAGAGCTATATAATAAATGAATGTGATCAATGTAAAAGTATTGAATTTGTATACTTTCTATCAGTTACAATACTATCAATGCAATTTTAATTTGCGTACAAATGTACACTTGTTTGTAAATTGTTTCAAATTTGTTGTTTTGAATGAAACGAAAACATTTGTACACACACGAAAGGATTGGCATCTCATACAAAAATAGCGAAGTAACTTATTATTTTCCGATTCCACATTTGATTCATAATTATTAATTTTAAGCTCGACAAATTTTGCATTGGCTGAAAGGAAATTAATGATTTTATTTGTATTTAAGCACATTATCTACTTTCAAGTAGAAACATACACACAAATTGTGTGTATGTATTGTATTGTACATGTATTGTACATATAAGCAAATCAAAACATATCCAAATATACAAATGTACATACGTATTTGGTCAAAAGTTCGAATCTTAAGATTAATAATTAAATTGGAAACATTTTGTCTTTGCTTTCAGAATTTGTAGTAATTTTTTATTTTCTTCCTTGGTGGAAATAAAATAAGGCTCTTACTTCTGCTACAAAATGAAAAATATTTTTTTAAAAATAAAACCTAAGCTTTTGATCCACAGGACTGACTATTGATCGAAAATCATATTGATCGGAACAGCAGCTTAAGTTTTTAAAATCCAAAACAAATTTTAACTTAAATTGCCCCTTTCCCCTCCCTATCACACACAGCACTACCCCTCCCCCTCGTCAGTTTCCTTTGGTGTTGCTCTCTCGGCCGTCGCTCTCTTGGCATCCGCTCTCTGGGTTTCGCTCTATCGGCAGGCTCCCACAAAATGCAACGCAATAACTTCGAAAATCTAAATAAATTCGTTAAAAATACTTAAAAAATGTTAAAAACTTGAAAAATAAAACTTAAGCACTTGGGCCATAGAATAACTAATGATCCAAAAATCATCTTGATCGGAGCAGCGGTTTAGATTTTTAAAATCGAAAAGTTAATTTTAAATGTAGCCCCCAAATTATGGGGGATATCGAAATTTCTTTTAGATTTCTAGTTAGGCCTTTTCAAGACCTAAAATTCTGCAAAATCCAAATTTCAAAATTCCAACCACTTTAGAAGTTAAGCTTAAGTACATCTAATTCTTTTTTGCTGTAAATATGGATGTTGGAGCTGTTTGGGGCCACTGGGGGGACATGTCGGATCTTAGTGGGCGCCTACGCCCCCAATGAAATACTGTGCAAAAATTTGGCTGCTGTAGCTCTTAAGGTTTGGGCTGTGGTCGTATCCCCTTAAAAATCGGTCTTTCATTTTATAATCTTTAAAGATTATTATTATTAGCTTTGAACTTAACTCTGAGCACTGAACTGAACTCATGAACACTTTGAACTCAACTGAACTGGATACGTTTTGGTTGTCATGATTTCTAATTGTTCAAAATCACCACGCCTAAATAAAATTAAAAAAAAAAATCTTACTATTCCTATGGGAGCCTTAAGATATAGTGGTCCGATCCGGATCGCTCCGACATATGTACTACCTGCAATAGAAAGAAGACTTTTGGGAAAGTTTCATTGCGATATCTTTAAAACTGAGAGACTAGTTCGCATAGAAACGGACAGACGGACATGGCTAGATGGACTCGGCTATTGGTGCTGATCAAGAATATATATACTTTATGTGGTCGGAAACGTCTCCTTCACTGCGTTACAATATCTGACTGAAATTATAATACCCCCTGCAAGGGTATAAAAATCGCGCGATTTTCTTTACATTTTTTAAGTACTTGTACTGCGGTTAGGATAATATATTGCGTACATTATTGGTGCAGCTTTCTCTTCGATTTTCTTTAAAATATAAAAATTAAAGGTTTTATAACGGGTAATACCGTGAAAAAGGTTAAAATAGAAAATAATCCTCCTTGGACCGAGATTTTTACACGGTTTTTGGTGCTCAGGCCGCTCTTCTAGACTATTACCAACAAGATCAAATCGAAATCGTTCTGAATTATGCTACAGATTTTAGCTTTAGGAGCGTTGATGGGCGTGACAAACTTTTTTTAGGCCCATTAATAGCTTTCACAAGTCCAAACTTTAAAATGAATATTTGTTTTTTTTTAGCATAAAACTGTGCAGTCTGCATTACAATTTTGTTTCTAATTTATCATTATATTTCATAACCAATTTCAAAAAACTTATATGGCGAATATGAAAGAGGCCGTGTTCAATTGGTTCTCAAATTTTTAGTGCTATCCTAGCCGTATGATTTTTTTGATATTTTAACGGTTATCCATTTTGGCCTATGAGGCGACTCGTAAGTTGCAAACATACAATGCTTACATACATACATAAATAAAATATATACATGTGTCGTTAACGTGCCAATAATATAATTACAATGCACGAAATGCTTTATTTAGCCGATAATAAATAAGCTTTACAAATTATCGCTTTCTGTGCATGTGTTCACGGTTCTTGCGCTTCCAGGCAGCACGCCTAGATCCACCAATAGTCTGGGAATATCTATATCCCTTGCCAATACCACGGGAACTTTTACCGGCTGAGGTAAGACCACGCAATTCACGATGCTTGTGGACATGCTTGCAGATCCAGTTGATTTTAGGATCACGTCGAATAGCACTGTGATGAGTGTCAATCAAGATTACCTCAAAATACTTGTACGAAGCATCTTGAGCAATCCAATAAGAGTTCAAAACTCTCAAGCCACCAAGTCTACGGCCAACGCGTTCCTAAAATAAATTTAAAATCGTTATAATTATATTTTAAAATGAGTCTCATCTTTGAATTGAGAAGTGTCAGACATCTAAGGAAGTTAAATAGTCAACATAATTTTCATGTTAAAGTGTTGTCATCAAGGTTTTTTTTTTTAAATATTTTTGAGTACCATCTCCAATGAAAATGGCTTTCTTTTCGATCGCTCTTGATTTAAGTTGGTACTAGGCCTAAAATAACTGTTTTCCTTACCTCAGCAATAGATTGCAATCCACGATACGGCTTTAGTTGATTTACACCATGACTCTTGGGCTTGCCATAGGTGCAACCTTTGGGTACTGGACGCTTGCGGCCACCACGGCGAACACGGATCCTATAAATCACAAATCCTTGCTTTGCACGGTACCCCAAACGTCTTGCCTTATCCGGACGAGTAGGTCTGGGTGATCGATGCAGTTTAGTTAATTGACGATATTGCCAAACTCGAATACGCAGCAAGTATCGCATCACATCACTCTGCTTCTTCCTATAGAGCTCCTGCATGTACCGATAGGCCCCCATCTTGGCAAATTAATAGACCTAGTAACAAATTCATTCGTTATTAAATAACTGTCACATCATCGGTCCATCAACTTTTTATACAGTACAATTAAGGTCAATCCGAAATAGCACATCTATTATCTACAATACAGACAATTATTATACGTATGTACATGTTTTAAATAGCTACATGAGTACGAGTGTATTATATTCAGAAATCCATAATCAGCACAAAAGAATTAGAGTGGTGCATGGAAAACATCATCACATAACAAAATAATAGAGAATAAAAACTCAAAATACACACTATAAGTCCTGCTATTTACAAAAATAATCAAAAGTAACGTAAAATCATGGCAGAGCTGACCCCACGACCAACTTACAAGACGGTAAAAATCCAAAAGACGGAAACTAGCAGTTGGGCAGACAAAGCATAACTGCACAGGGTTGCACTGGGGATTACAAGCACATTGGTTGCTTTTAACTTCACAGCTGAAACGGTGGAAATGCACATATTCGCAGTTAATAGTCTCTTTTCACAGAGTCCATCCGGGAGAAACAGTTGGGATTTTTGACATATTGTACCCTCTTCCATGGGAAAGTGTTTTGAATTCTGACTATCCAGAAACAGCTGACGTGGCAGCAGTTGCTTATCAAAACATAACCAACGAGAAATATAAACATAAACTATAATTGATGGAAAAATTTCCGCTTAGCTCCAACCTCCGATTTCGTTCACACTTTTGTAATTCACGTGTTTTTTAGGTCCTGATAACAGAAAAAAGAGTCAAAGTTTTTACAAGTAACGGGATCTTAGATAAAAACGGTACAAGTTGTACGAGTTTGGATTTTTGCTGTTTCTTCCCATACTATAAGGAAAACTATAGCAAAATATAAAATATTCATAAAAGCAATCTTTTTTGTTATTATATGTAAATCAATATCTTAAATAGGTAGTGAACATCTCAAAATATTGCAATACCCCGCCATAAAATTGATAGTTTCGACTAATCGATTCCAGTACTTATACGACATATCGTGTTGTAGTAGAAAATGTGTGAAAGGGAAAAGATGTAGAGCAGGGATCTTAATAGTCCATCCGTGTGAAACGGTTGGGATTTTTGACATATGTGAAACTCGTGTTCCCACAGAGCTTCCATCCATATCCACATCCAATAACAGCTGACTTGAAGAGCAGTTGCTCAACTCAACATTAACGAAGGGGGATTTTAAGTCGGCAAAAACGGCGTAAAATTGCGTTCTCATAATCTTGTTGTAGAATAATACAATAAATAGCTTAAGATAATAGTTTAAAACATATCTGAGCTTTTATAACATATACTTTAACGAGTATATGTACATACATATTGCTGACTGGTGGAGAGCCTAACCTCCAGTACCCCACACTCCGCTCTTACTAAGCCTCTGTAAACAAACCCAAAATTGTGCCGTTTTGGTAATTTTTATCATCTTTGGAACTTTATAGGAGTATTACACTTTTAATTAATATTAGTTATTATTATCTGAGACTTTGCTGCAAATATTATGTGTTCGTACGCAGAACAGCTTACATTTTGGCCCACTCATAGCAACCTGTTTGCAAATGCTTTTCCGCTCATAACTAACTACAAATAATTTAACAATAGCCAAAAAACAATGAGCTTAAGGTTTATTTAATTTTTTTCCCGCCTCCGAAAAACATCGCCTAACTATCGCATAAAAGAGCCCGTCTAAATTGGATGGCGGAGTAACTGGGAAGTTTTCGGAACGGCAAAACCTTACGGACCATCCGTTCAACGGATGGTGGATGATAAATGGAGCACTGTGGGAAGACCCTAATACCCTCTTCCCATAGAGTCCATCCGTGTGAAACGGTTGGGATTTTTGACAAATGTGAAATTCGTGTTCCCATAGAGCTTCCATCCATATCCACATCCAATAACAGCTGACTTGAAGGGCAGTTGCTCAACTCAACATAAATGAAGGGGGATTTCAACTCGGCAAAACTGTCGTAAAATTGCGTTCTCCCAATCTTATTGCAGAATAATACAATATACAGCATAGGATAATAGTTTAAAACATATCTAAGCTTTTATAACATATCCTATAACGAGTATGCATACATATTGCTGACTGGGGGGGAGCCTAACCTCCCGAACCCCGCACTCCGCTCTCAGTACGCCTCTGTCTAGCCAATATTAATATGGCAAATTTGTAAACAAACCAAAATGTGTGCTGTTTTGGTAATTTATAGCAACTTTGGAACTTTATAGGAGTACATAGTACACTTTTAATAATTATTAGTTATTATTTACGAAGTGCAGAACATAATCTGAGACTTTGCTGGAAAAATTGATGTTTTTGTAGGCAGAACAGCTTAAATTTTGGCCCACTCATAGCAACCTGTTTGCGAATGCTTCTCCGCCCATAACAAACTACAAATAGTTCAACAATAGCCAAAAACAATGAGTTTAAGCATTATTTAGTTATTTCCCGCCATCGATTTGAATTGTTCTCGTAGTCAACGTTCCATTTTTAACAGTCAAAGGGAAGAATTCAGAGTTGCACCGAAAAAACATCGCCTAAATATCGCATAAAAGAGCCCGTCAAAGTCCGTCAAATTTTGACGGGGAACTAACTGGGAAATTTTCGGAACGGCAAAACCTTGCGGACCATCCGTTCAACGGATGGTAGATGGTGGATGGAGCTCTGTGGGAAGACCCTATAAGAGACCCTAAATATACGCGGTCCGATTCAACGGTCCTTGTGTTCATTAAGGGTACTCCCTAAACTGTTAGATTGCTGAGTTGTTGAATTTTGGTCAGCTGCTAATCAGCTGTTCCATACAAAGTCAACTTTTAGAAATTTCAGCAACTCAACAACCTCGAGGCTGTTGAAAATTTTGTTGATTCGTTGAAAACCAGAGTTATTTTACCTTATTTTACTAAAGTCATGGTCATGCAACATTTTACTATCATCGGCTCGCATTATTTACTTTAAAATCAAAGAAGAAGGTCTATTAGTAGTTCTTCTTACCTTGCTAACAATTTTAGACAGTAACTGACAATAACAAATTTAATTTTACATGTTTAAGTTCCGTGAAACTTTTCAACAAATAATAGCGGTTTGAAAATTCAACAAGAACCATTTTTCGTCGTTCCCTCAATTGCTGAAATTTTCTGTTGAATTTTCAACAATTCAACAGTTTAGGGAATACCCAGATTATTTTGCGTTTTATCATAGATGTTCAAGTTCCACTGAGTTTGTCAATAAGTTATTGCCGAATCATCCGTCAAAGACGTGGGGGAGCTTGATATGGGAAGGTATTAGCAGAGGGTTTAACTGAAACTGTATAATAAATGTTTATACCCGTTACTCGTAGAGTAAAAGGGTATATTGTATTCGTGCAAAAGTATGTAACAGCTAGAAGGAAGCGTTTCCGACCCCATAAAGTATATATATTCTTGATCAGGATCACTAGCCGAGTCGATCTAGCCATGTCCGTCTGTCCGTCTGTCCGTCTGTCTGTCTGTCCGTCTGTCCGTATGAACGCTGAGATCTCGGAAACTATAAAAGCTAGACGATTGGTATTTGGCATGAAGATTCTTGGAGTTCCTACGCAGCGCAAGTTTGTTTCAAAAGGGTGCCACGCCCCCTCTAACGCCCACAATCGCTTATATACGATTTTAAAAATTTCAATATTTCGGACAAGTAAAAATGCAGTTTTATTGTGTTTATCAATACCTATCGAAATGTAGAAGAAATTTTTCAAATCGGACCATTCGTTAAAAAGTTGTGCGTGTTCAAAGTTTCTATCTCCATCTCCCTCGCACTCCCTTTACCTGAGTAACGGGTATCTGATTGTCGGGGCACCCGACTATAGCGTTCTCTCTTGTTTTTACTAATTTTTACCAATAGAAAAAATTATTTTTCTGCCCCGCAACTGCGGCATTGCTCACAGCAATCGGTCATCCATGGTCACTCCAGTTCTTAAGGAGTCACTGTCCACCGAGGATATTTAATTCGCTGTTGTGGGGTCTGGCCAGCTAAAAAAACAATTTCACATTCTTGTCGAATTTTTACGAACGCTTATTATTTTGACAAAAAACGGAAAGCCCATATGTTTTTATAGCAAAATGTCACAAAACACCTCGAAATCCTAGAAAATGTTACGTTGTTTTTATAGTAAAACACGCATCTTTGAAATGTAATTACAAGAGAACCATGCATTTCCGCCAATAATCTTCTGCACGTAAATTCCTAAGAAATCGCGGTCCACCAAGGGTAATTTTTTCGCGGTTTTTGGTGCTCAAGCCCCTCTTCTAGACTATTTCCGAGGTTTTGTACAATGACTATACAACAAAGTTTTTTTTTATTAAAAAGCAATTTAAAAAAATTATTTTTCCCTCCTCCGCAGGGAACCCCAGTATTTGATTGAAAATATTACATAAGCCCTAAATTTTATTCACTGGAATGGACGCGCAAAAAGTTATTAATCGTTTGGGTGGAAAACAATCTCTGGACAAATCTAAGCCATATTGTCAAAGAACCTATATGCCTAAAACCACGTTTGACCCTCTGCATTTGCAAGACAAAAATACTGGTAATTTGTTTAAAAAAACATAAAAAATTTTAATATCTATTAAAGATTGGATTTATCTTAAGAGTGCAATGAAATTTTGTTTGTATTTATTCAAAAAATAACAGTTTTTCTTTTAGTTTTACTTTAAAAATCAGAAAATAACTGTTAAAATGTGATTTATAAAATAAAACTCATAACAGTTACGGTCCCTGGTTATACCCGTTACTCGTAGAGTAAAAGGGTATATTGTATTCGTGCAAAAGTATGTAACAGGGAGAAGGAAGCGTTTCCGACCCTATAAAGTATATATATTCTTGATCAGGGTCACTAGCCGAGTCGATATAGCCATGTCCGTCTGTCCGTCTGTCTGTCCGTATGAACGCTAAGATCTCGGAAACTACAAAAGCTAGAAGGTTGAGATTTCACACACATATTCTTGGGCTTCCTACGCAGCGCAAGTTTGTTTCATCGAGGTACCACGCCCCCCCTAACGCCGCAAATCGCCATAAACGATTTTCAAATGTGTCTGGAGGCCACATCTTTTAAGATTTTAAAAATATATATACGCAATTTTATAGTGTTTATTAATACCTATCAAAATGTAAAAGACATTTTTCCAATCGAACCATTTATAAAAAAGTTATACGCAATCAAAATTGTTTATATATCTATCTCCCTCGCACTCCCTTTAGCCCCAATAGATAGTCGGGACACCAACCCGACTATAGTGTTCTCTCTTGTTATTTTCTGATTTTTAAAGTAAAACTCAAAGAATAACTGTTATTATACCCGTTACTCGTAGAGTAAAAGAGTATATTGAATTCGTGCAAAAGTGTGTAACAGCTAGAAGGAAGCGTTTCCGACCCTATAAAGTATATATATTCTTGATCAGGGTCACTAGCCGAGTCGATATAGCCATGTCCGTCTGTCCGTCTGTCTGTCCGTCTGTCTGTCTGTCTGTCCGTCCGTATGAACGCTGAGATCTTGGAAACTATAAAAGCTAGAAGATTGGCGTTTTGCATGCAGATTCTAGGAGTTCCTACGCAGCGCAAGTTTGTTTCAAAAAGGTGCCACGCCCCCTCTAACGCCCCCTCTAACGCCCACAATCGCTTATATACGATTTTAAAAATTTCAATATTTCGGAAAAGTAAAAATGCAGTTTTATTGTGTTTATCAATACCTATCGAAATGTAGAATTTTTCAAATCGGACCATTCGTTAAAAAGTTATGCGTGTTCAAAGTTTCTATCTCCATCTCCCTCGCACTCCCTTTACCTGAGTAACGGGTATCTGATTGTCGGGGCACCCGACTATAGCGTTCTCTCTTGTTTTTATTTTTTTTAAACAAATTACCAGTATTTATACCCGTTACTCGAAGAGTAAAAGGGTATATTGTATTCGTGCAAAAGTATGTAACAGGGAGAAGGAAGCGTTTCCGACCCTATAAAGTATATATATTCTTGATCAGGGTCACTAGCCGAGTCGATATAGTCATGTCCGTCTGTCTGTCTGTCCGTATGAACGCTGAGATCTCGGAAACTATAAAAGCTAGAGGATTGGTATTTGGCATGAAGATTCTTGGAGTTCCTACGCAGCGCAAGTTTATTTCAAAAAGGTGCCACGCCCTCTATAACGCCCACAAATTCTCACTAACGATTTTAAAATGTGTCTGGCGCCCACACCTTTAAAGATTTCCGAGAAGTATAATTGCAATTTTGTTGTGCATATTTATACCTATCGAAATGTAGAAGACATTTTTCAAATCGGACCATTCATTAAAAAGTAATTCGCAATCAAAAAAATGTTATTTATCCATCTCCCTCGCACTCCCTTTAGCTAAATGACGGGTATTAGATAGTCGGGACACAAACCCGACTCTAGCGTTCTCTCTTGTTTTGTCTTGCAAATGCTGAACAACATTTATAGAAAGAGTGCAGCAAGTTTACACTTATATTTGTAGCACTAGTCACATTGAGTTCGAGAAGCAATCTTATTTGAACAAAAAAAGACTTAAAACAAGAGAGAACGCTATAGTCGGGTGCCCCGACAATCAGATACCCGTTACTCAGGTAAAGGGAGTGCGAGGGAGATTGAGATAGAAACTTTGAACACGCATAACTTTTTAACGAATGGTCCGATTTGAAAAATATCTTCTACATTTCGATAGGTATTGATAAACACAATAAAACTGCATTTTTACTTTTCCGAAATATTGAAATTTTCAAAATCGTATATAAGCGATTGTGGGCGTTAGAGGGGGCGTGGCACCTTTTTGAAACAAACTTGCGCTGCGTAGGAACTCCTAGAATCTGTATGCAAAATGCCAATCTTCTAGCTTTTATAGTTTCCGAGATCTCAGCGTTCATACGGACAGACGGACAGACAGACAGACAGACAGACGGACAGACGGACAGACGGACATGGCTAGATCGATTCGGCTAGTGATCCTGATCAAGAATATATATACTTTATGGGGTCGGAAACGCTTCCGTCTCCCTGTTACATACTTTTGCACGAATACAATATACCCTTTTACTCTACGAGTAACGGGTATAACAAGAGAGAACGCTATAGTCGGGTGCCCCGACAATCAGATACCCGTTACTCAGGTAAAGGGAGTGCGAGGGAGATCGAGATAGAAACTTTGAACACGCATAACTTTTTAACGAATGGTCCGATTTGAAAAATTTCTTCTACATTTCGATAGGTATTGATAAACACAATAAAACTGCATTTTTACTTTTCCGAAATATTGAAATTTGTAAAATCGTATATAAGCGATTGTGGGCGTTAGAGGGGGCGTGGCACCTTTTTGAAACAAACTTGCGCTGCGTAGGAACTCCTAGAATCTGTATGCAAAATGCCAATCTTCTAGCTTTTATAGTTTCCGAGATCTCAGCGTTCATACGGACAGACGGACAGACAGACAGACAGACGGACAGACGGACAGACGGACAGACGGACATGGCTAGATCGACTCGGCTAGTGATCCTGATCAAGAATATATATACTTTATGGGGTCGGAAACGCTTCCTTCTAGCTGTTACATACTTTTGCACGAATACAATATACCCTTTTACTCTACGAGTAACGGGTATAACAAGAGAGACCGCTATAGTCGGGTTGGTGTCCCGACTATCTAATAATCGTAACTCAGTTAAAGGAAGTGCGAGGGAGATAGATATATAAACAATTTTGATGGCGTATAACTTTTTTATGAATGGTTCGATTGGAAAAATGTCGTCTACATTTCGATAGGTATTAATAAACACTATATAATTGCGTTTATATATTTTTAAAATCTTAAAAGATGTGGCCTCCAGACCAGCGTTTGAAAAGCTACGCTACTCTCGTAGTATTTTGTTTTGCTATTGCTATCGCTCTCTTTTTGACTAGAGCCGTAGCAGAGCCATAGCAAAATAACGAGAAAGTTTGTGCTCTGCTCTGCTCGTAGTTTTGTCGCTTCAGAAACTGTAGCAATAGCGGTAGCAGAAAATCAAGTCCTGTGCTCTGTGTAGCAGTAACGGTAGCAAAAAATTGATGGCGAGATGAGAGCAGAGCACTTGCTTTTTTTTTCATGTGCTACGACTCTCGCTTGTGTTAGTTTTCTTATTTTCTGCACCTTTCTTATGCAGCGTTTTCTTTTTAATTGTCGCTTTGTAGTTTTAAGAAAATATTTTTGTCACTTTTGAGTTTTGATTAACTGCGTAAACATGTCTCCGGCAAAGAAAAGTATCAACATTTTAAAATATTACGAGGACATAGATTCCGACCACGTTAAATGCAAAACATGTTTTCGAGTTATAAAAAACGGCCGTGTTTTTAATTTAAAGAAACATTTACAATTGCATGACATCCGACCTGAGCAGCAAGAAAATGATTCTGGTTGCATGCAGACCAAAAAAACCGTGAAACCTCAACTAATTAAAGTTAAAATCAATAAAAAAAATTTAATCCGGTCATACATTGGACTTGTCACTGAAGACAGCATTCCGTTCCATGTGCTAAACTCAACTAATATGCGCAACATAATTGACCCCATATGTCAAGGTCTTAACGAGAAAAGCGGAAAAAACATTATTTTGAACGGAAGCAAGTGCAAGTCTGTTCTAAAGCAGGTATCAGCGAATGTTAGACTTGAAATACATCAAGAATGTAAGAATCGACTGCTTTCTTTAAAAATAGATAGTGCAACGCGGCTTGATCGAAATATTTTCGGCATCAGTGCTCAATTCGTCAGCAAACAAGAAATAAAATCGCGAATTCTTGGAATGGTGGAACTCAAAGGAGCAGGTTCAAGTACATCCCAAAATCTCGCTAGAGAAATTATAGCTGTTTTAGAGAAATACGAAATAGCCCTGACCCAAATTGTATTAATTACATCGGATAATGGGGCAAATATGATAAAAACTTCAAAAATTTTATCAGAAATGCATATGAGCGATGATGATATTGACGAAGTCTGTATTGAAGAGAACATTGAGTACACACAGCAAGTCGACCTTTATGAAAAAACAGAAAATATGTATGTGGGTGAAATACAAATAGTTCGATGTGCGGCACACACTGGGCAGCTTTGTGCACTCGATGTAACAAAAAATGCAAATATAAGAGAGTATTTGTTAACCTGCCGCAATTTTACCGAACATATTCGGAAACAATCAAACGGTTACCGTAATTTATTTGAACTACAACATTTTAAATTACCTCAATTGGATTGTCCTACTAGATGGGGATCAACATATAAAATGATTGACCTACTCAATAAAGCGAAAGCTATATTAGGCCCTATTGAAACTGTTGAAAATAAATCCAAAGACGACTATTTCGTTGTAAATGAACAGTTATGGGAGTTCATGGACTCCTACGTTACAATTATGGCACCACTGCAAAAAACTATAGTGCAGTTTCAACAAGAACAATTGCACTATGGGAATTTTATGCTCTGTGGCTGGTTTGCAAGTTGTCAACGAAACAAATTTTAGCAACCAGCGCTTTAAGTAAAGAATCCATTCTTTATACAATTGGAGAGACGCTTCTTGAAAGTATGGAAGTAAGAACAAAAAAATTAGTATCAAATGTTGGCTTCGACGCTTGCTTATACCTAGACCCAAGATTTCATCATATTCTGGACGGCTCACAAAAGGACAGAGCAATTCATTTTCTAAAGAAATTGTGGGCACAAATTAAAATCCACAGCCCCATTCCAAATTTAGTATCATCAAATAATTCAATGGCTTCGGATACTGTACATGAAGGAAGTAATTTCGATCTTTTGGACGACTTTTTAAGTGCTAATATTGTTCCGAATGAGTCAACAGATGTCCATGGAAAGATTGAATCGTTGAAATTGCCGTATATGAAATCTAGTGAAAATGTTTTAAATTTCTGGAAAGTAAGGAAATTAAGCGATCCAGAGCTGTATGCGCTAAGCAAAGTATGCTTTGCTATACCCCCAACTCAAGTAAGAATTATAACTAGACATCGGATTTTAGGTTTTTATAACCTAATTTAAAACAAAATATTTATTAACAAGTGTTTAAATTTCTTAATATTTGTAGGTAACAATAGAGCGGCCGTTTTCCTCTTTAAAACTGGTGTTGTCGGATAACCGAAATCGATTAAGTCACGAAACATTGGAAAATATTCTTCTTGTCCGGCTTAACTCAACTCACTTGGATAGTGCCATCGACAATTTAAGTTTATTTGAAGACGAAGAAGATGAGGGGTGATTCGTGTTTCTAAATGCATAAGTTCTTATTTCTTTTTTATATTTAATTAACATTTACTTAATACATTAATTTGAATACTATGACTTTTAATTTTTAATTTTTGATTTAATCTGAAAACTGTGAATGAATATTCGTTTTTTTATTGATTTTTAGTTTTTGAATAAAATACTTTTATTTATTTTATTATTTTAAACCACTTTATTCTGACAGAAAATATTTTCTTTCTCATTCTGGCAAAGCGACAATTAAAAAGAAAACGCTGCATAAGAAAGGTGCAGAAAATAAGAAAACTAACACAAGCGAGAGTCGTAGCACATGAAAAAAAAAGCAAGTGCTCTGCTCTCATCTCGCTATCAATTTTTTGCTACCGTTACTGCTACACAGAGCACAGGACTTGATTTTCTGCTACCGCTATTGCTACAGTTTCTGAAGCGACAAAACTACGAGCAGAGCAGAGCACAAACTTTCTCGTTATTTTGCTATGGCTCTGCTACGGCTCTAGTCAAAAAGAGAGCGATAGCAATAGCATAGCAATATTTGTATTCATCTCGCTACTACGGAGTAGTAATTGCAAACACTGCTCCAGACACATTAGGGGGGGCGTGGCACCTCGATGAAACAAACTTGCGCTGCGTAGGAACTCCTAAAATCTGCATGCAAAATTGCAATCTTCTAGGTTTTATAGTTTCCGAGATCTCAGCGTTCATACGGACGGACAGACAGACAGACGGACAGACGGACATGGCTAGATCGACTCGGCTAGTGATCCTGATCAAGAATATTTATACTTTATTTGGTCGGAAACGCTTCCTTCTTTTCCTTTTACTCTACGAGTATATATAAGTTTTATTTTATAAATCACATTTTAACAGTTATTTTCTGATTTTGAAATAAAACTCAAAGAATAACTGTTATTTTTATAGTTTTATAATAAAAGTTGACAAATAACAGTTATTCGTCGTGATCAAAAATAAAACTCAAACTTGATTAAAATAAATTAAAAAAAAAATATAGTTATACAATATGGGCGGTTGGCTTTATTAAAGATTTTTAGTAAGTTATATAAAACACGGTTAGCATGTTTTTTTAAATTATGTAATTTTATCAAAAATGTCAAGGGAATAACTGTTATACATAAAAATCAACAAAACAGTTATTTTTTGAGTTTTATTAAAAAAATAAAATAAATAAAAATCATTACGGATTTGTAAACTACACTGGCTAACAAAAATAGTGGTGTATTTAAAAAAATGTTAGGACTCTTCTATGTGAATGATTTTTTTGGTAAGAAAACTTTTCAAAACAGTTATTTTCGGTCCCTGCTTAAAACTATGACTTATTACTAAAAAATTTTAATTAGACATATGTTACATTTAATATTTTAATATATTATTATATATGGATTGATTTAAAGCTCGTTAATCTTTTAATATTATTATAGTGAGATGGGCTTCAAAATGACGGGAAAAGTACCATATTGTGTAACATACAACGTATAAATGGCCGAAGAGCAGATGGATAATTGAGAGAGAACAGCGGAGCACGCGCTGGTTCCGGCTAGTATGGGTGTGGGAATAGAAATGCAAACTGATCTCTCAAGTGCTCGAATGTACGGAATAGACTTATAAATTCGCGTGCTTGTAGTAGTAGATAGAGTAGTAGAAGATAGTAGGAAGAAGATTATAAACTAGATTTGGAAACCGGAAGTTGGAAAAGTAAATTTAAGAGAGTGAGAACAAAGGGGATAGTTTTCAGACATTTTAATTGCAGAGAACGAATTGGGGAGACTGTGGTGGTAGTAGTCCCCCATTTCCCCACCCTACCATGATCGCCTTTAGGCACAGCCTACAGCTGGCGATCCCTTTTATCCGATCCTACATATCCAGTGACTTCCGGTTAGGCATGGCTTCCAACTATAACACTTTAGTTTCGGTTCATAGTTATAAATTTATTCTCCATAATAATATTCAATAATTTTTAAAATAAACGAAAAAAATAATTATTTCCAACTAAAATCTACCGATATTTATTAAACATTTTTAATTCAGATAAGTGGCAGAAAGATTCCGAAAGAAACACTGCTGTGGAAGTAAAGGGTTAAATATATATAGATGTACATTCAGTAATATAGTAAATAATATAATATAGTTCAATCATAGATAATATAAGAATAGATAATAAGTTTTTAAGAAATTGAATTATATAAATGAATGGGGGAGGGCCATTAATTTGTCCGAATTTTATAAATACTTAACATAATATAATTCAAATAATAATGTAAATATCATAAAGTTGTATTTTTATTTCTCTCAGTGTACAGAGAAAAAAAACCAGGAATCGGGAAACATTTTGAATTTCGGACAAAATACTTTAATATAGAATTCTTAAATAAAATGAGTCAAAGAATTTCTTACGGTGTACACCGTCATACTAAAATTTTATCCCAAAGTAAGGGAAAGGTTCTGTATAATCATGGGCATACACCGACAGAACACTGCTGACACTAAAATTCAATTTAATTTACATGCACTGAAATTTATTGAATTATTGCAGCACCGCAATAATATTTAATTAAGCTTTAAGTAATAATTTAGAATTACTAATGCTGTGGCCTTTTCTTTAAATTCATACGAGTCGTTATGATAACTTCATTTCTTTACGTGTAGCGCCACGTGAATCCGAGAGCAAAAGGAATAGGGCGAAAGAAAAACGGTGGTTATCACTTACGCATGTGCTGCTCCATCGCCGAAAGATCTTTGGACGGGGGGAAATACACCTGCAGAAATTATCACTCGCCAAAACTTTACTGTTTCTTATTTTCGGTTTCACAAGGGGTTATTTTCATTAATTTCTTTTATATTTTGCCATTATTTTGCTTTCGCTTCACGCACTTTGTTTTTATTATTTTTACAAGAATTAATTTTAATATTTTTCTCGGTGTAGGGGTTTTTTTTCTTTTTCTTTAAGTTGGTTTTAAATTGCGACTGATATTCATTTATATATTTTCATTTTCACTCATTCTTTCTATATTACCAATTTTCGTACTAATTTTTAGTACCACTTTTTTTTTTATTTTATCACTTTTCGACCAGTTGCAGGTTTCTTTCGGGGTTCTTTCTTTACAGATTATGCCATTATAATTTTAAAGATTTTATCCAACAGAAAAAAAATAACAAAATAAAGAAGAGAAAGGAAATTGGAGAGGTTTGGGCGGCTTTATATACCCCCCAAGGCCGGAAATCGGGGGCTCGTGTATGCCGGGTTTCCGACTATAGCCTTCCAATATCGGAGCCGACTCTGATTATCCCGATTATTCCCATATGTCCCTATTCCAGGAAAAATAGCTAGACCCTTTTATAGCTAACCCTGTTTCGAAGCTAAATTTTTATATTTATATTCAGCTACGCATTGTCTCGGGAATTTCTCGTTATAACTTAAACATTAGTGTAAACTAAATTTCATTTTTATTCTACTAACGTATAGCGAAATGGTTATCATATTTATTTGACTATCCGAGTTTTGTACCATGCATCCAAAACTGTGCCGTCGGCTAAGCAGTTACTGGGAACACTTTTGCACACAGTGCTATGTGCTATTGCCTACTTTTGAGGGTGACGTCTTTTTTGAAATCTGTAGTGGTCTTTTAAGATTGCTCTCGTTTATATGTTTTGGCTTTTTCCAAGCGCCACTACAATTGTATTCATTGAATCTTAATACCAAATTATATGTTTTATTTACATTTTCGTGAATACATTTTTCAATTCACTGTTATAACCAATTTTAATAACTTGTTGTACCTTTCAATGTCTTTCTTAAAATAATGTTGAGGACGCATACCTGAAATTTGAATCAGCCTAAGGTATATAGACTTTATAAATAAATTTTTACACCAAATCTTTAAATCGCTATAACATCCAAACAAGAGCTAAGCCAGAAGAACGCTGTATGTGTGATGAGTTATTTAAGGTTTTAAAACCCAAAATATATATATATTATTAGTTTTGATATTTCGACTATGGATACATGCCAGAAGCAATGTAGGTACACACAAAAAAAGCACGTCGCCGTAAAATCGATATGTCCATGTAAATTTCAGGTAATTCATACTCATATCGTTTTTACCTGAAATATTCATCAAATTGATCTTAAGTAATATCATTTTGCCGAATTCGCTCTCTCGGAGATTCTCTAACTTAGAAAAAGAGCGCAAAAAGCAATATGGCGAGGATAATTACGTGAGTGGAAGCAAGAAAGATGGATTCGAAATTCGAACTGACGTACTTCAAGCATGTTTTCTCGCTTGCACTACTATAGTATAGAGGTGCAGAAACATCGATGCATCGATTTTTTTTCCAATTTTTCAAATCATCGATGTTTTTTTGGACCATCGATGTTTTTAGGGCCATCACTGTTCAAATAAAAAGGAACGTTAAAGGTTTGTAATTTGTTACATTTATACCCTTGCAGAGGGAAAAATTATTTCAGTCAGATGTTTGCAACGCAATGAAGGAGACCTTTCCGACCCCATAAAGAATATATATTCTTGATCAGCATCACTAGGCCGTCTGTCCGTCCGTTTCTACGCAAACTAGTCTCTCAGTTTTCAAGCTATCGGAATGAATCTTCCACAAAAGTCTTCTATCTATTGCAGGTAATATAAGTCGGAACCGTCCGGATCGAACAACTATATCTTTTAGCTCACATAGGAAAGATCGGGAAAAAAATGTAAAACGTAAAGTAGCTTCGGTGTTTTTTTATACCCTTGCAGAGGGTATTATGATTTTAGTCAGAAGCTTGCAACGCAGTGAAGGAGACTTTTCCGACCCCATAAAGTATATATATTCTTGATCAGCATCACTAGACGAGTCGATCTAGCCATGTCTGTCCGTCTGTCTGTTTCTACGCAAACTAGTCTCTCAGTTTTTAAGCTATCGGGGTGAAACTTTCCCAAAAGTCTTCTTACTATTGCAGGTAGTATATAAGTCGGATCGGATCGACCGGATCGGACAACTATATCTTATAGCTCCCATAGGAATGATCGGAAAAAAACGTCCAGCAAGGCGACCTCCTGGAAAAGGGCACATCTCCCTCCTTCTTGTGCACAATGTCCTCGTAGGCGTTTCAGCCCCGGCTCGGATTCTGTTCACTGACGTGGCGCCGCAGAAGCTGCAGCTACTGCTGTCGCGGGTCGTGTCAGAGAATTATTCAAATGCCTGTTTAGATCGATATATACATATGAACGCCTTCTGCAGCAGATCCTTTAGCTTTCTGCCGTCTGGACTCCCGGGTACAGTTTCTGACGCATTTGTTTGCCACTACCGGATCTTTATTTGGAGCTCAACCAACTGCTGGCAACAAATGCTCAAGCAGCAAACGTGGGATGTGGTAACTGCTTTCATCATTGCAGCAATGTTTCCACATATATTTACGCTGTTCAAATGCTGTTCTGAGATTGTATTTATCAATAACAAATTATTTAAATCCATTGCTTACTTTAGCTCGCAAATGACAATAGCAGAACAGCTGTTTTCAGACGCGTTTGCCAATGGAAAATACCGAAAAATACTAAAAAAACCTCATAGTGGAAAAATGCCTTTATATTCGTTTTGAACAATTTGTAACCAGTGTCTTGAAATTTCGTTTCACACATAGGCGGTGGCGTTTACCCGTTTTATATTATACGGGACGGCCAAATAAATCCTCCCCAATTTCTTGGTTGGTTTAAAAGTAACTTAATATTGAAAAAAAAAAATGCTAAAAATTGCCTGCTTTCCGGGGGTATTACAGGCAAACGGATTCTTGTTTGTTGTGGTGCCGTTTTAAAAGTACATTTCTTTATCTTTCAAGCCCCATACACAAAAAATTTTTTGAAAAGTATACATAAGAAACAAGAGAGAACATTTCGATAGGTATTGATAAACACAACAAATATGTAAAGGTGTGAGCACCTGGCTTTTTTTAAAGTCCTTTAAAGCGATTGTGGGCGTACGAGTGGGCGTGGCGCTCGGATGAAACAAACTTGCACTGCGTAAGAAGCCCACGAATATGTGTGATTAATTCCAACCTTCTAGCTTTGGTAGTTTCCGAGATCTCAGCGTTGATCTAAAAAAATTGATAAGTTTCTTTGTCAAATATGGATTATCACGCCGCGTTGAGTTCGCAATTCAATTCCAAATCTTTTAAAATATAGAAAATTAACTTGTTATAAAAAAAAATATATAAATATAATATAGTAAAATATTTTTAATCTGAGTTCGCTTTGAAATGTTACAACCGATCCAAGATGTGATAGGATGTTCATCCTTCCACTGTTGAAAAAAATTACTGTCTCCAATTCTACGTTTAAACAAGAGAGAACCTTATAGTCGGGTGGGTGTTCCGACTATCTGGTACCCGTCACTCATGTAGCAGTGCGAGGGAGATGGAGATATAAAACTTTGATCGGGAATAACTTTTTAACGAATGGTCCGATTTGAAAAATTTCTTCTACATTTCGATAGGTATTGATAAACACAATAAAACTGAATTTTTACTTTATCGAAATCTTTAAAGGTTATCTTTTAAGGCGATTGTGGGCGTTAGAGGGGGCGTGGCTCTTGGCTGAAACAAACTTGCGCTGCGTAGGAAGCTGTACGCGACCATTGGACGCGTTCAGCAGAACAACATGATCACTGAGTACTGATGAATTTCTTACGATAGTTCTGCTGAACGCACATAATCACTGATCATGATGCAAGAATTTTGCATCAGTTCAGGTAGCGTAAAAATAGTACGCTACCTTTTCTTGATACATGATACATGGCTTCTGGCATTTATCGATAGTCGAAATATCGAAACTTATTAACATAATAATTATAAAAATACCATAAATTCGGTGGAATTCTTTTTTAATTGTTCAGCAGTTTTTGATTTTTATGTATCTACGATATCTGTGAGCAGTGCTGCAGTTGCGGGGTCGGGAAAAATATATTTTTGCAAATTGCGCGCGCAATATTTGATATATATTTTACTTTTACGTCATCGAAATGTATCATGAGCGTTCAGCAGAACACTGATCAATGATGGATCTGTAATCAGTGATCAAGATTGTTTTGCTGAACGCTCACTTTGGATCAGCACAAATAGGATGCACCGTGAACTAAAGGGACATCTGTGGACCTTAAACCCGATGCGTGCCGTGTGCAAAGGGAACTATCGGGACACACGTGGACATGGACCCTATACGAGCCGTGTGCAAAAAGGGAAATAACGGGACTGCCGCTGCGTATAAAAGGTTGGAGTACGCGCGGCAGTTCATCGGAGGACGTGAAGGAGTGCCAGAGGCAGTCAACTAAGATAAGCGAGCAAGAGTATATGTGCGACAGTTTACCAAGAGATCAAGAATACAAGTGCGAGGATCAGGGGTGGATTAAGGCAATTCGCCGCCCTAGGCAGTTTTGAAGGTAAGTAATTCCTTTTGCTTTCGCATGACAGCCTAGATCGTACACCCTTAAACATCGTTTTTTGTAACCACTTTTATTTTTGATCTAAATAAATATTAGGTTGTCAAAAAAGTCTTGCTGTATTTTCGCTAGTTGGCGCTGAAAGCGCGTGGTTCTTGTTTTATTCGTCGCATCTGGTCATAATATACCTTTTTGGAAAGCTCATTTCACGCGCTAACACGTGTTTGATTGATTGTCTTTTCTTTTAAGTTGTTCGTAAGTTATAGCGTCACAATCATGGAGCAAAATAAAGAGAAAATACGGCATATTTTATAGTACTACTACGATAAAGGCAAAAATGGATCTCAAGCCGCCAATAAAATTTGTGCAGTTTATGGACACGATACAGTTTCCATTTCCACCGCACAACGATGGCTTCAACGTTTTCGTTCTGGTGCAGAGGTGGTCAAAGAAGGAACTTCCTTTTAATTTTTATATATTTGGACGTTGATGCACTATGATCAGTACAAACAAGTGGCCCTTACGACACCAAGCAAAGCTTGTTACGCGCGGAGCCCTAAACCGTTTTGGGCAAGTAAGCGGAATCGCGGACATGGAAAGAATACGATCTAAGAATATTAATAAATAAACTAAACTAAACTAAACAATAGACAATTTAAAATACATGCTCACAAAGAATTTACAAATTATTTGAAGACAGAAAATACATAAGTTTATTATAATTAGTAGCATTAGGGGTATCAAACAGTAAGACGTGGCACAGTGAATTATAGTCGTCACACAGAACACGAAAAGGATCATGCAGGGCATAATTAGATCTACATATTGGCAGGGCCAACGGACGAAAACGGCGAACTGTTCTACAGGGTACATTCCAGTTAAGTGAACTAAGAAGGAAAGGGGAGTCGACATCACCATTAATAAGTTTGTGTAAGAACATAACTCCATGGCACTTTCTACGATGGTAGAGGGTTGGTAAGTCGAGCAGGCGCAACCTCGCAAGATAAGAGGGCAATCGACTACCTGGGTCCCAGTTTAACCCCCTCAGAGCAAAAAGAAGGAATTGTTTTTGGACAGACTCTAACATATTTTGGTAGCAGCTAATTTGAGGAGACCATATACAAGAGCAATATTCCATAGACGGACGAACAAGAGAAACATACAAAAGCTTTGTTGTGTAAGGATCATCGAACTCCCTTGACCAACGTTTCATAAATGCAAGAAGACTTCTGGCTTTATTAGATATAGTAGATATATGGTCTTTAAAACTAAGTTTATGATCAAATAAAACACCAAGATCCTGAACTGAAAAAATTCGTTCAAGGGCGTTATTTCCAATAGAATAAGAAAACAGAGATGGATTACAACAATAAAAGGTCATAAAGTTACATTTAGAATAGTTTAAATTTAACATGTTAATCATGCACCACGTATACAAACAGTCAAGATCTAATTGAAGGTCATTATATGAGCTAGGTAAATTCATTTTTATAATTTTCTAGCTTTTAAATATCTGATTTAGCTATTTTTTGACCCGGCTGCCATCACCACTCATTTTTGTTTACATGTCGCCGCCTAGGATAAAACTAAAATTTGAACTTTGTCAACCGAAAAAAGTTGAAAAATCAGAACTTTAAAAATCCACCATAAATCCAATTTTTTATGAATTTGGGCCATACTCGGCTTGTTTTGTCCGGTGGGATGTAAACTTTAAGTTTGTACCCATTATAATTTTTCAACGGATTTATTTCGAGTTTTTACGATACATACAGCCGACCTGCAGAGGACCAAAAAACACATTTTTCATCTTTGTCGAGCTGCTGCGCTGCCATTACTTATCCAATCATATTGATCTGTATGGCAAAGTTAAGCTCTGATCTATTGACTTTATAATGAAACAAAAACTGGCCCAATTGGGTGGATATTTGCCGAGATATAGGAAGAAATTCGAAAAAAGTCCGATACTTAACATTTTGAACTTTAAAAAATCTTTAAAAAAAAACTGTGCCATCGAAAAAAAAATTAGTGGTATTTTCGTGATTTGGGGGTCAAACACTAACAGAATTGGTAATACTATACATTAGCGGGCTCACCCCCGAAATTCGCGAAAAAATTATCCTCGATGGACCGCGATTTCTTAAGAATTTACGTGCAAAAAGAACTTGGCGGTCGGCCATGGTTCTCTTGTAATTGAATATCAAAGTTCCCGGTTTTGCTATAAAAAACAAGGGTGCTTTTCTCATATTTTCAATCAAAGTAATTACGTTTTAATGAGTTCCTATAAAATTAATTAATTGTTTAAGTGAGTTCCTATAAAATTATTTAATTGCTTAAATGAGTTCCTACAAAAAAATGTAGAATTTTGTCAAATTTTTTTAATTGTATTTTTTGTCTAATGAAAAAACGTATGCAAATAATCATGTTATGAGTGGAGCGTGGTCTATAAAGGACATGATTGTTATCACAATGCTGTATCGAGATTTTAGTGACGGCCAGGATCGATCATAGCCATCCAAGGTCCCCCACCAAATAAAACTCAAACAATTTGTATCTTTATATTTATTTAAATAGTTTCAATGAACACTTTTCCACACCACCATTGAGGTAAAGTTCCAGGCGCGTTTTTTTATAGTGGTGTCCCCCTTAGGCCTAATCCACGCTTCAGATCCGAATATAACAAAGAGTGTCCTAATTAACAGCTGAGTTGTTATCGAAGGTGTCCTAAAAATATATATGCGAAATTTTATGATGTATGTTAAATATGAAATTAAAACATCGAGCAAGTACAAATTAAAAAAAAAATGCAACGAGTCACAAGTAAAATTTGGCATGATTTGGCCGCGATTTTTTTTTAATTTCATGCCAAATTTTACTTGTGAAATTACTTTTTTAGTGTATATAATATAATTTTTGAACATATAAAAATGAAAAGCTTGCCTTAAATGGACACTGCCTCTTTGTTTTCTACTTTTTGTTGAAACTTTCAACTGCGAACCTTTGCCAGCATACAAACATCATTGTTCCACCATCTTTGACCACTTTGCATGGGCTAAGGCAGGTTGGACAGTCGCGCTTGTCCAAAACAACTCCGTGATCTTGTAAAAAGCGGAAATGAGCTTTCTCATCCATACCGAGAAACTCTCCAAACGTTACAGAGCAGGACTGGCACGTCATGTTGAACAATATGAATCAATAAACACAAATTTTTGATACAAATTTGAATATTACGGAAACTTGAAAGACAACTCGATTTTTATAGCAAGTATGAGAAAAGCACCCTTGTTTTTTATAGCAAAACCGGGAACTTTGAAATTCAATTACAAGAGAACCATGGCCGACCGCCAAGTTCTTTTTGCACGTAAATTCTTAAGAAATCGCGGTCCATCGAGGATAATTTTTTCGCGAATTTCGGGGGTGAGCCCGCTAATGTATAGTATTACCACAGAATTTGCCATCAATTGCCTTGGAGAAGTTTGGCTGTAAACTAGTGTAATCGGTCATCGACTACTCGTGACTCCAGGGAGTCGGGACACTGAGTTCAAAATGGAACTGGTTCCCTAGACCGGATGACTCCCAAATGAACCGAAGTTTAAATTCGAAAAGGTTTGAGTGGTTTTTGGCGAAGAGGGATTGAGAAAACAGCAAAGGTGACTTAAAGGGCGAAACTCAGTAGGCGCAGGCGGTTCGGTTGGCCGAAAATTTACAAATTTAAAAAAAAAATTATAAGTTCTACCAGTAAGTTAAAAAAGTAAATATAAGTTTAATGTGAGTGAAGTTACAAATTAAATTAATTCCAGAGTATTCCGGAGGGAATAATCCTGGGTCAGGAACGGAAATTTTGTGGAAGAGTGAAGAAAGACCAGCCACCAGGAAGAAGAAGATTTTTCTTTGGAGAAAAATTGGCCACTCATTCCTGGGTGGCCACAGGTTTTTATTTTAAATTAACACATATATCTGCCAGCCGCAAATAATACGACCACCCAGCGGGAAAGTCAGAAGTTTGTTTTTGTGTTCTTGAAATCCTGTTCCTTTTGGCAGGCGGCGGTGTGGGGATAGATAATTTCTGAGCGTTAAATGGGGGTGGGTTTCTGAGTAGCATCAATATCAGGCCACTTATTTGCTGTGTGATTTCTGTGGCACTACGATGATAATATTTTTTAACAAAAAATCACCAACTTATAATATTTAAAAATCCTATGATTTACACCACAAAAAAAAAAAAATCTTGTTCTCACATTTATCTTTAATTTTAAGTCATTTTAAAATTCGTAGAAAAAATATTAAAAATTTTTAATCAAATAAGTTAAACTAAATACTATAATCATAATGTCTATAATCATAATATTTATTGATGATTTTAATTTTTTTTTCTCACAATTTTTACAAATAATAATAAGAATGAATGTGGGTGCTCACGCCAAAAAGGCGTTTAATTTCGGCAGGCAGTGTCGAGCGGCAGTTCTCTCCAGATCTCCACATCTCGCTCGCTCGAACTGCCCTTCGCTCTCCCTCTCCATCTCTCCCGCAACTCTACGCTTTACTCTGGAGCCACTAAGCTTAGATAATTGTAATTAGTTCATATTTCCAAGTGCACCAATAAAGACACGCACGTCGCGTAATACCCGAAAAGTTATACCCGTGTTTTCGTTACGATTTCTCCGCGGAAACTCATCCGCTTTTCCTGGGACCCAGCTACTTCAATCAAGCCACCCCCGCCCCAGCATTTGGTCCAGTCGAGCCAGACTTCAAATTTTGGATTTTTTCCTCTCCTGGAATTTTCCTGGATTTTCTCCAGCGCCTACGGTGGCTTGAACCGCTTCAGCTAAGTTCCATTTCCAATTCCTATTATTTGCCGGTCATACAGCCAGTTGTTCGAACCCCATTTCGTTCAACTTGTTGTATGATTTCTTCAGGGACCGAAAATAACAGTTATTTCAAATTTTCCTGACTATAAAAATCATCCACTTAGAAAAGTGCTACAAAAAAATCAAGAACACCAATGAGTTCCAAATTGGTCAAGTTATGCAAATCTGTAATGATTTTTATTTTGTGAGTTTTATTTTTAAAAATCAATGGTATTAATTATTTTTTGAGTTTTATTATAAAACTCATGATCATGATGAGTAAAAAAAATAAAAATCATCAATAATGATCATGTGTGAGTTTTATTTTATAAAACTCAAAATAAAACTCAATTCGCTTTTGCGGCCATTGTATTGGGAATTTTAATATGGTTTAAATTGGTTCTTGTTCGTTTGGCCATGTAGTTTTAGTACATTTAATAAAAAAAATTTTATTTTAACATTAAACTATTTTAAAAATTGATTTAAGGTGAAAAATGGGCCTTTTTGTACCACTTTTTTGGGAAGGCAGGATAAATATTGGTTTTTATGGATCTGATAACTTTCGATTAAGTTGCAAGATCTTTTAAGTTTTTCGCAATACAAAGTTAAGCCGGAAGAATTCACGAATTGTATTTGATCCGTTCTTTCATAAAATTATGACGGGAAAATATCATGGTCATAATTGAGAATGCAGCAATATTTCAGTTATGTGACTGTTTTCACTATTCGCGATTCATTTGACCTAATGAATTCGCGTATTTTTTGACCTGAAGAATTCGCGGATTCTCTTGACTTGAAGAATTCGATATGATTCATATGATTCTGATATTGTTAAAGTCGAATAATCCGCTTTACTTGAAGAATTCGCGAATCCTTTGACTGAAGAATTCAAATCTTTTCCCAAAACGCCACGGGACTTGCTAATGCTTTAATTTTTCTTTCACAATTATTTGATAAATAAATGTGTTATATGTAATATGAAATAATTAAAAAAATTTGTATATATAAATTATTATTCTAAGTTGAGTTATCACGCTCTAGTACTCATTGCAAAATATTCCCAATCCGTTTTATTGGATTTGATTTAATATACGTACGCGTTCCGTGAAATTGAGGAATACAACCCTAGGCCAGTACCAGTAGATGTACAAATTATGGAGTATTGGGAGCAGAAAAAATTCCAGTTACCAAATCTTTACCAGTTGGCTAAGGTGGTACACGCCGTGCCCGCCACGCAAGTGAGCGTGGAAAGAAGCTTTTCGGCCCTCAAAATGGTGTTAACTGATCTTCGCTGCAATTTATCGCCAATAGCTTTAAAAAAACTTATATTTGTAAAACTAAACAATATATAAAATTTTTACAGGAATTTCTTTAAATAAGTGATTTTATGGATTATTGCGACCTGATTTTTTTATTTATATTTTTCTCTTGATGGGGGCTTCAGTATTGATAAAACCGGAACTATGGGGTACATGTCAATGATGTGCACTAATGCAATCTGTATATGGGCATTTCCATATTGTCGCCCGGACATTTGCACAACTTTCAAGTTAAACAAAAATTGGAAAAAATTTATTTTAATTTAAATAATGTGCTTTTTTCACTCTTTCCAAGCTTTATTTTGTGTAAAAATCTTGATTTTGTACCACTTTTGTTTTAAGATATCGTTAAAAAACTGCCGTATTCGCTCGGGACAAAAATATAAGTGGATTTCGGGCAAGTTCATTCAACACCAGAAATTAGCGAATTCTGATGGAATATTTGAATATTGAATATTCGAATTCTTCAAGTCAAGAGAATCCGCGAATTCTTCAGGTCAAATAATACGCGAATTCATTAGGTCAAATGAATCGCGAATAGTGAAAACAGTCACATAACTTAAATGTTGCTGCATTCTCAATTATGACCATGATATTTTCCCGTCATAATTTTATGAAAGAACGGATCAAATACAATTCGTGAATTCTTCCGGCTTAACTTTGTATTGCGAAAAACTTAAAAGATCTTGCAACTTAATCGAAAGTTATCAGATCCATAAAAACCAATATTTATCCTGCCTTCACAAAAAAGTTGTACAAAAAGGCCCAAATCAATTTTTAAAATAGTTTAATGTTAAAATAAAATTTTTTTTATTAAATGTACTAAAACTACATGGCCAATCGAACAAGAACCAATTAAACCATATTTTAATTCCCAATACAATGGCCGCAAAAGCGAATTGAGTTTTATTTTGAGTTTTATAAAATAAAACTCACACATGATCGTTATTGATGATTTTTATTTTTTTTTACTCATCATGATCATGAGTTTTATAATAAAACTCAAACAATAACTGTTATTTTTGAGGAATAAAAATAAAAATCAGAAATAAGTTTTTCAGTGCGAGTTTTATCAATAAAACTTATAACTGTTACGGTCCCTGGATTTCTTGTCTAAATCCAAAAGAGATTTAATCCGACGCAACGGCATTTAATATATATATTCCAATATATTGCAATTCCTTTGTGACCGAATTTCGTACACTCGAAATTATTCCGAGCCCACATTTCCAATTCCGCAGTGCTTATTTATTTAAATAAGAAATATAAATTCCAGGGACCGTAACAGTTATAAGTTTTATTGATAAAACTCGCACTGAAAAACTTATTTCTGATTTTTATTTTTATTCCTCAAAAATAACAGTTATTGTTTGAGTTTTATTATAAAACTCATGATCATGATGAGTAAAAAAATAAAAATCATCAATAACGATCATGTGTGAGTTTTATTTTATAAAACTCAAAATAAAACTCAATTCGCTTTTGCGGCCATTGTATTGGGAATTAAAATATGGTTTAATTGGTTCTTGTTCGATTGGCCATGTAGTTTTAGTACATTTAATAAAAAAATTTTATTTTAACATTAAACTATTTTAAAAATTGATTTGGGCCTTTTTGTACAACTTTTTTGTGAAGGCAGGATAAATATTGGTTTTTATGGATCTGATAACTTTCGATTAAGTTGCAAGATCTTTTAAGTTTTTCGCAATACAAAGTTAAGCCGGAAGAATTCACGAATTGTATTTGATCCGTTCTTTCATAAAATTATGACGGGAAAATATCATGGTCATAATTGAGAATGCAGCAACATTTAAGTTATGTGACTGTTTTCACTATTCGCGATTCATTTGACCTAATGAATTCGCGTATTATTTGACCTGAAGAATTCGCGGATTCTCTTGACTTGAAGAATTCGAATATTCAATATTCAAATATTCCATCAGAATTCGCTAATTTCTGGTGTTGAATGAACTTGCCCGAAATCCACTTATATTTTTGTCCCGAGCGAATACGGCAGTTTTTTAACGATATCTTAAAAAACAAAAGTGGTACAAAATCAAGATTTTTACACAAAATAAAGCTTGGAAAGAGTGAAAAAAGCACATTATTTAAATTAAAATAAATTTTTTTCCAATTTTTGTTTAACTTGAAAGTTGTGCAAATGTCCGGGCGACAATATGGAAATGCCCATATACAGATTGCATTAGTGCACATCATTGACATGTACCCCATAGTTCCGGTTTTATCAATACTGAAGCCCCCATCAAGAGAAAAATATAAATAAAAAAATCAGGTCGCAATAATCCATAAAAATTTATTAATAATAGCACTTATTTAAAGAAATTCCTGTAAAAATTTTATATATTGTTTAGTTTTACAAATATAAGTTTTTTTAAAGCTATTGGCGATAAATTGCAGCGAAGATCAGTTAACACCATTTTGAGGGCCGAAAAGCTTCTTTCCACGCTCACTTGCGTGGCGGGCACGGCGTGTACCACCTTAGCCAACTGGTAAAGATTTGGTAACTGGAATTTTTTCTGCTCCCAATACTCCATAATTTGTACATCTACTGGTACTGGCCTAGGGTTGTATTCCTCAATTTCACGGAACGCCGACCGTTGTCGGTGGTAACGGAATATAATTGGTTGCTTTCTATACCAAATTCGGACAATACTAAGTTTATTTCTGAGCACAAATTTTGCGAGGTATGAGACTTATCTAGCTCAATAAGGCTCAGAGTCCGTATGCACAGTTTTCTGTCATGGTAAAATTGAACATTTAACCCCAATATTCCACGGCCGCACCTAGTCGCTGTATCCATCTTTAAACTTATTATTTTTTTTTGGAGCGATGAAATAATTTTTAATTTGAGGTTCTCATATTTGTCCTCCACCAAAGTCATTATGTTTCGAGAATTTACAACGGGCATATCCAGTCCTTTAAATATGTGCCCCGTTAAGACTCTAAAACCGTTTGAGTCCAATACCGAGAATGGCAACTTTTCAGTCGTCACTAGCTCCACACACGCATCTTTAACTTCGTCCTTGCTCAACGAGGAAGAAAACTTAATCTTCTTTTGCGGGCATCCGTGGCTTTCTTCAGAAATTTCCAAGCCATACTCACTTGGATGACGACTTTCCAAATGGCGTTTTAAATTGCTAACATAATTACCCGAAAACGTCGCGTTACATATTTTACATATTGATACCTTTTTCTCAGCATCAGTGGTAAAAAAACTTCGGGGAATTCCATCCGATTTTCGACCCATCTCGCCTTTTCTATTATTTGACTTTGATACGTATATTAAATCAAATCCAATAAAACGGATTGGGAATATTTTGCAATGAGTACTAGAGCGTGATAACTCAACTTAGAATAATAATTTATATATACAAATTTTTTTAATATTTCATATTACATATAACACATTTATTTATCAAATAATTGTGAAAGAAAAATTAAAGCATTAGCAAGTCCCGTGGCGTTTTGGGAAAAGATTTGAATTCTTCAGTCAAAGGATTCGCGAATTCTTCAAGTAAAGCGGATTATTCGACTTTAACAATATCAGAATCATATGAATCATATCGAATTCTTCAAGTCAAGAGAATCCGCGAATTCTTCAGGTCAAAAAATACGCGAATTCATTAGGTCAAATGAATCGCGAATAGTGAAAACAGTCACATAACTGAAATATTGCTGCATTCTCAATTATGACCATGATATTTTCCCGTCATAATTTTATGAAAGAACGGATCAAATACAATTCGTGAATTCTTCCGGCTTAACTTTGTATTGCGAAAAACTTAAAAGATCTTGCAACTTAATCGAAAGTTATCAGATCCATAAAAACCAATATTTATCCTGCCTTCCCAAAAAAGTGGTACAAAAAGGCCCATTTTTCACCTTAAATCAATTTTTAAAATAGTTTAATGTTAAAATAAAATTTTTTTTATTAAATGTACTAAAACTACATGGCCAAACGAACAAGAACCAATTTAAACCATATTAAAATTCCCAATACAATGGCCGCAAAAGCGAATTGAGTTTTATTTTGAGTTTTATAAAATAAAACTCACACATGATCATTATTGATGATTTTTATTTTTTTTACTCATCATGATCATGAGTTTTATAATAAAACTCAAAAAATAATTAATACCATTGATTTTTAAAAATAAAACTCACAAAATAAAAATCATTACAGATTTGCATAACTTGACCAATTTGGAACTCATTGGTGTTCTTGATTTTTTTGTAGCACTTTTCTAAGTGGATGATTTTTATAGTCAGGAAAATTTGAAATAACTGTTATTTTCGGTCCCTGATAAATTCCTATAACTATATGATTTACTCCAAGTGTGTGTAAAAATATTACCCAGCCACAGTAAATATTTACGATTTTTAAAATTGTTTTGCAAAAATTGCACTCTGCGTTTTTACTGTGTTCCAGCTGCGTGTATATATTTTATACATAAATATTCCAATACAGTCCACTTCTACTACTCTGCGTGTCTTAATCCATTCCAAGACCCTAATACAAATTCGTGGTCTATAAACTACATTTTTCCGAGTGTCGGTTAAAAATATATAATCCAGCCACAGTAAATATTTCGAGTTCAAAGTTATCCGCCGAAATTGGCAGCTTTTGTGTTTTTACTGTGTTCCTGCTGCATGCATGTATTTTTTACCAATATATCAAAATACAGTCCACTCCATCTACATATGTACCTTTTTTAAGCTAATTGTTTCAATAAAATCCCGCAAATATATTTTGCATTTCGAAGCTGTTCCGCTATCCGTAACAAGTCTCCAGAACTCCCGCAATCGGTGCCTTCCTATGTCCAGCTTTTCGCTACACACATATATACATATCCATATATACATACGTCAACGTTCTCTCCGCGCATTCTGCAGCGCACAGTGGGTCAAGTGCTGACAATAATAAAAACAAAAAAATTAAAAAATCCGAATTTAAATATTGTTAAAAAATTAACATTTTTTCCTATTCCTTCACCAGTGTGACCATATTTTACCGTAACAAAATTTAATAATTATTTTTTGGAGCACACGCTTTAATATTTATTTTCGAAATTATTCCGAAAAATAAAATACATTTCCACACAATTTCCTCCACACAATCCAGTGTGACCGTATATCCTTACGGACTTTCAATTGGTTCCTAAATTCGAAGAAATTCCCCAATTTCAAGATATAAACCCTCATCCTCACAATTATTTCTGTTGCGTATAAATTTCAATTCTCTGTTCGAAATGGCATCCTTAGCTAAATCCGCTCTTAATAAATTTATTGCTACAGCTGACACTCTCAGCCATTTTGAAGCCACATTAAATGTTCCCGGTGCATCCACACCAACCTTATCCGCCTGCAAAATCCGTAGGGAGCACGTCAGCTCCTTATGGCAAAAGGTAAAGGAGGCATACGACACATGCTCCGAATGCACTGTGGCTGCGGGTGACAGCGCCGCAAACACCAAATCCATCCTGAAGGCGAAATATAACGAAACCTATTCCATATACGAAAGATTTGCTGCTCAGATCCTCGAACAAATACAACAGGGCTCCCCAAAATCATCTCAACCTCAAGCATCGTCTCCCCAAGACTACATTTCGTTTGGCTGTCAGCTTCCTCCGATCGATACGGAGATTTTCTCAGGCGATTATCTTCGCTGGCCGACTTTCCGGGACCTTTTCACGGCGATCTACATAGACAATCCGAGTCTCACGCCTGTTGAAAAGCTGTACCATTTAAATGTCAAAACTAGTGGCGAAGCTCATTCTATAGTTTCCAAGTCCCCACTCACCAATGATGGTTTCCGCTCAGCTTGGACAAATCTATCTGAGCGTTTCGAAAACAAGCTATTTCAGGTGAACAGCCACCTAAAAACATTGTTCAATGTGCAGTCCATAGCACAAGAGTCTGGAGATGCCTTGAAGGAACTACAAAACACTATTCAAGGGTGTTTAACTGCCCTTAAACTATCCGGCATTCAAATTGAGAATTGGGACCCTATTCTAGTCTACATTTGCTCCACAAAGCTACCAAAGCTCACGCTCTCATTATGGGAGCAATCCATCCACAATAAAGTCGAAATTCCAACTTGGCTCGAGCTTAATTCCTTTTTAACTGAGCGCCATCGAACTCTAGAGGCCGTCGATAGCATCCGGTCTGTTCATTCACTACATGTCCAGCCCAAAGAGACACATCGAATGGCAGAATTGCCAAGAATAAGTTCTTTCACTACGAGGGTAGTTCCGATAACCAAAGTTTGCGATCTGTGTTCAAAGAAGAACCATCCCGTGCGTATATGTCCACGCTTCCTAAAAATGACGGTGAATGATCGATCAGCCTACATCCGCGATAAAAGGTTCTGCTCGAATTGCTTTGCAACCAGCCATAAATTGCAGGATTGCATAAGCGCCCAAAACTGCTTCACTTGCCAAAGTCGGCATCACACGCTGTTGCATCCAAGCAACACTTCTACAATGACTTCCGTTCCATCCACACCTGCAGCACCAGTGTCCGCCTCAATTCCTCAGAGGATTGCGTCCTTTTCAGCGCACATTTCCAAAGTCCTTCCGGACCCCTGTATAGAGAGTCCTTCCAATGCAAGTCCTTCCAGCTATTGGGTACCATATCCCGCCCTGGGTCGCAGACGTTCCCGAGGTATTAAATCCTACCCATGCCGAGTCTGCCTCAAGATCCATCCTCTACGGAAATGCCACCACTTTCTGACGCTAAGTGCCGAGAAACGCATCCAAGCAGTACAATTGCATCGATATTGCAAAAATTGTTTGGCCCACGATCATTCCGAAGACTCCTGCCGCAGTGAGCATCACTGCCACAAGTGTGGAAGAGCCACCACACGCTGCTACACAAGGACCACCGACCTTCGCTTCCATTTTGTACCTGAGCCTACTATCCTGAGGTTCTTGCTACGGAGGTCCTCGCAAGGGGGGGGAGAATGTTCACGCCAAAAGGGCGTTTAATTTCGGCAGGCAGTGTCGAGCGGCAGTTCTCTCCAGATCTCCACATCTCGCTCGCTCGCACTGCCCTTCGCTCTCCCTCTCCATCTCTCCCGCAACTCTACGCTTTACTCTGGAGCCACTAAGCTTAGATAATTGTAATTAGTTCATATTTCCAAGTGCACCAATAAAGACACGCACGTCGCGTAATACCCGAAAAGTTATACCCGTGTTTTCGTTACGATTTCTCCGCGGAAACTCATCCGCTTTTCCTGGGACTCAGCAACCGACACAATCAAACCACCCCCGCCCCAACAGTGGGTAAAGTGGTAAGACGATTAAAAAATTTTATCACATTTATCAAGGATTGCCATAAAATTACAAAGAAAAATATTATTGTTTTTTATATTTTTAAACATTTTCTGTGAAATAAAATAATTTGATCGTCAGATCGTGGCAGGTGTGACCCTAACTTACAACGAAATTAACACCAAATTTATCTGCATTTTGCATTTTGGTATTATCAAGTATATGATGCAGGGTCACATCATTTTACATTTCGTCCAAAAAAGTGAAAAAAGTGAAAAATCGTTCGGTTAATTCTAAAAAACAAGAAAAAGGTAAGTGATAAGCCTCCAGATGCTATCTTTAACACAAACTCTGCATTTCAGTGTCACTTGAAATGTTTTTAATCTTCACCAGGGGTAAATGGTGTGCGGTGTTCATTAAATGGTTGTATGAATAGTACTTCAGTACTAACTTAGTTGTTTAACTCAATCAAAATATTACATTTATTTCAGCCAGGCCGATTGAGACTTCTTGGGACCAGAACTGTTGCGCTTGCATTTCCCGTGTGTGATTTTTTCTTTTCATAATTCCCATCCCCGACATTAAACATCTGATCAGAGGGTAAATGAACGGCCATGGCAAACTAGGCATAATTTCTGGAGAGATCCCTTAATTTTATATGGAGATGTAATAATGGTAATTACTCTTTTTATTATTC
This sequence comes from Drosophila lutescens, assembly GCA_037075285.1. Classification (NCBI taxonomy): domain Eukaryota; kingdom Metazoa; phylum Arthropoda; class Insecta; order Diptera; family Drosophilidae; genus Drosophila; species Drosophila lutescens. The sequence goes on from JBAMCF010000635.1 coordinate 161,202, forward strand.
CTGGTCTTACATTCATATATTAATTATTTTTGATATTTTCAGAAGACAGGCTTACAAGACATGGATACCTAAGACCTGCATTCGGCCAAGCAAAAACCGGGAGTGCTTCACGCATTAACAATTTTTAATTCCAATGCTTCGATTGTAAATATTAATAAATACACATACAAAAATTACAAAAAAACATACATGAAAAAAAGTTATTTTTTATTGTGGGAAATCAGATACTACAAAGTATTGGAAAACCAAAACTGGGAGGGTGTGGAAAAGCAGATATTGCAAATAGAGGAAAACCATAACTGAGCACGTGTGGAAAATCTATAATGGGGGAAGACGAAAAACCAGTGGATTTTGTCCTGCATTCTTCTGACAGAGATCCAGATAGAAACCTCATTTCCCCCTCACTTTTTGTGTCACCCCCGTGTATTTTGAAACCAGAGATGGAAGAAATGTAAGGGGTGAATGAGGTTTAGTCCCTTCCGCTTATATGGAGAAACCTGATGAAAATATGTTATTTTCCAGAGGAATTTTCCACGAGCAAAAAAAATCAACTCAATGTAACTCATGTTTATGTTTAATTGATATGTAATCATATTTAATCCCTAAAACCAAAATACTCGCCTTATTATTGTGGGAATTGTGTGTTTTCTGCCCACTTTTCATTTAAAAAGTAACAACAATTATAATTTAAGAAGCCACAACAAGTTCCATTTTAAAAGTAACGACGAATGAAACTCATTTGAATTGTAACGAACAGTCTAAACTTAAAAGTAACGACATGACTAGCAGCAAAGGGAAAACCTAAAGAGGATTGCGAAAACGACGAGGGCGAATAAGAGACGACGAGAAGTGCGAAAATGCGAAAAGGACGAGATGAAGCGGCAAGAGACGGGCCGTTGAGTTTTATGAAGGAAGCCGAAGACGACGCATCAAGACGAGCAGAACGACGATCGCGATTCATATCAAAAACCTCTAGACAGTGTTATTCACAGACGTTGTAATTAATAATCAAAACTTTAATTAAATATTCCATTAAACTTTATCCAAAACCCCACATTTTGAGGGCTCGCCGGGAAAAAGTACTCGATTTCCGTACTTCGCAAGTGTGTGTGTGTATCGCAAAAGAGAATCGGAAAACGACGCCAATTTTTTTTTTCCAAACAAAGAAATTTAAATTATCACTGTGCCAAAATGCCGCAACTGGGTGAAATTATAGCCGGAACTCTGAGGTCAAGCAGCAAATCGAGCATTGTTGCATTACACAAATTTGTGTTTGAAAGTGAAGGAGACAGAAACAACCGTAAGAGGCTTCGCGAATTTAGTGGTTTTTGCATTAGCAAAGAAAGTGATGAGTACAGGCGCAAAATTGCTTATATTAGCGAAAACATAAGTGACCGTGATTTTGTGAGCATTTGTGGTGTTCTGAAAATAACCCATGAAGTGGACGATATTTTCTCACACATTTTTAACAACTTGCAAAGTGAAAGTTTGCTAGAAGCCACTAATGACGAAGAAAGTGAGGAAGAGGATGACGAGGACTCAGCAGATGAAGAAAATCCTGAAAGAAATAATCTGGGAAATTCTCAAGTTTTCAATAGTGCCCAAAGCATAATGCAAAACGACAACGAAACGAGTGGGCAACGGAATGCGAAAAAGTCCGCCAATTCTAAGAACGGGCGCGAAAATCAGGCAAATGGCGTAGTGCGTGGTTCGGAGAACAGAGAGAGCAAGAACTCTCCACTTTTTGCTTTGAGTTTTCGCGATGTTGAAGAGTCGGTTCGTGTTTTCGATGGTACCGATGTTTTACCAGTGGAGACTTGGTTGCGCGAATTCGACGATACGGCATCTCTAATGTGCTGGAGCGACTTACAAAAACTAGTGTTCGCGAAAAAATCGCTAAAAGGTATAGCCAAACTTTTTGTCAGCAACGAACGCGGTTTAAACTCATGGGAATCGCTTAAAAATGCATTGCTTGATGAATTTCGGTCTAATGTAAGCTCTAAGCAAGTACACAAGCAATTAGACGAAACCAAACGCCGCAAAGACGAAACCGGGTACGAATATTTCTACCGCATGAAGGACATCGCCTCGCGTGGGAGTGTCGAAACAGAAGCGCTTATGCAGTACGTCATTGACGGGATCGACGAACTATCGGTAAACAAATCAATTTTGTACGGCGCCAGAAATTTAAGTGACTTCAAAAATAAACTGAAGGACTACCAAACCGAAAGTGATAAACAAAAATCGAAGTCAGTCAGCTCAATGAAAAACCAAAGCGGTTCGGTAAAAAGCTACAAAAAAGAGTGCGTTTGTTATAATTGTGGAGAAAAGGGTCACGTTTCCAACGACTGCAACAACAAAAAGAAAGGCCCTAAGTGCTTCCAATGCAACGAGTTCGGCCATATTTCGAAAAATTGCGCGAAAAAAGACAAGCCAGCTGAAAATAAATCTAATATGAATCGTGTCCAACCGAAGAACGACATCACTAGCAAAGAAGTGGCATTTGATGGCAAAAAATGTGTAGCTTTATTTGATACGGGCAGCAAGTTTAACATAATACGCGAAGACTTGTATGTCGAAATGAACAAGCCAAAACTCGAAAGCTGTGCCATTTTTATAATCGGTTTCGGTAACAGTGACAGCCAAATTCGCTCAATCGGTCAATTCATGCGTTTAGTTGAAATCGACGAAAATGAATATTTCCTAAACTTTTACGTGGTGCCATATAACTGTGTCGATATAAAATTAATAATCGGAGAAGAACTATGCTTACACGCAGACATTTTATTCGGTCGCAACGGTTTAAGCGTTCGAAAAGTGCGTTCCAACAACGAAGATTCGGAAATGAACTTATTAAAAATCGATGTGGTGTCCGAAACTGAACTAAATATAAACAACGCGGTCAGCGTGGGTGCACAAACGGAAGTTCGTGAGCTAATATCAAACTACGAGCCTAAGAAAACAAAGACAACTGGCGTAGAGATGCGGATCGTTCTCGCTGACGAAAGCCCAATATTTTCGCGACCGCGTCGATTACCGTTTGCTGAATCGCGCGTGGTTGAAGAGCAAATCGACGAGTGGCTGAAAGCCGAGATAATCGAAGAATCCAATTCAGAGTTTACGAGTCCCGTTGTTCTTGTCAAAAAGAGTGATGGTTCTCCTCGACTTTGTGTCGATTACAGACGCATAAATAAGGTAATTATCAAGGACCACTTTCCATTACCTCTCATAGACGAACAACTAGATCGACTCCAGAACGCAAGCATATTCAGCACCATAGACCTGAAAAATGGATTTTTTCACGTCGCAGTTGCTGAGTCTAGTCGCAAGTACACCTCTTTTGTGACGCAGAGCGGCCAATATCAGTTCCGGAAGGTCCCGTTTGGAATGTCGAACTCGCCCGGAGTTTTTCAGCGCCATATCAATGCCATTTTTCGACCGCTAACTCAGAGAGGCATCGCCTTGCCATATATCGACGACATAATCATCCCTTCGAGCGACGAAAGACAGGCATTGCTGAACCTTAAAGAAGTCATCCAGACATGCATAAAAGTAACGACATGACTAGCAGCAAAGGGAAAACCTTAAGAGGATTGCGAAAACGACGAGGGCGAATAAGAGACGACGAGAAGTGCGAAAATGCGAAAAGGACGAGATGAAGCGGCAAGAGACGGGCCGTTGAGTTTTATGAAGGAAGCCGAAGACGACGCATCAAGACGAGCAGAACGACGATCGCGATTCATATCGTCCTTTTCGCATTTTCGCACTTCTCGTCGTCTCTTATTCGCCTCGTCGTTCATGATGCTCTTAAGGTTTTCCCTTTGCTGCTGATCATGTCGTTACTTTTATGCATGTCTGGATGACTTCTTTGAGTTCAGCAATGCCTGTCTTTCGTCGCTCGAAGGGATGATTATGTCGTCGATATATGGCAAGGCATTAACACTCTCTGAGTTAGCGGTCGAAAAATGGCATTGATATGGCGCTGAAAAACTCCGGGCGAGTTCTGACATTCCGAGCGGACCTTCAGACGATATTGGCTTATGCCATCACAAAGGTGTACTTTGCATTGAACTCAACATGTTTGACGTGAAAAAATCCATTTTTCAGGTCTATGGTGCTGAATATGTACGTTCTGGAGTCGATCTAGTTGTTCATCTATAGTAATGGAAAGTGGTCCTTGATAATTGCAACATTTATGCGTCTGTAATCGACACAAAGTCGAGGAGAACCATCACTCTTTTTGACAAGAACAACGGGACTCGTAAACTCTGAATTGGATTCTTCGATTATCTCGGCTGGCCACTCGTCGATTGCTCTTCAACCACGCGCGATTCAGCAAACGGTAATCGACGCGGTCGCGAAAATATTGGGCTTTCGTCAGCGAGAACGATCCGCATCTCTACGCCAGTTGTCTTTGTTTTCTTAGGCTCGTAGTTTGATATTAGCTCACGAACTTCCGTTGTCCCCACGCTGACCGCGTTGTTTATATTTAGTTCATTTCGGACACCACATCGATTTTTAATAAGTTCATTTCGAATCTTCGTTGTTGGAACACTTTTCGAACGCTTAAACCGTTGCGACCGAATAAAATGTCTGCGTGTAAGCATAGTTCTTCTCCGATTATTAATTTATATCGACAGTTATATGGCACCACGTAAAAGTTTGGAAATATTCATTTTCGTCGATTTCAACTAAACGCATGAGATTGACCGATTGGGCGAATTTGGCTGTCACTGTTACCGAAACCGATTATAAAAATGGCACAGCTTTCGAGTTTTGGCTTGTTCATTTCGTCATACAAGTCTTCGCGTATTATGTTAAACTTGCTGCCCGTATCAAATAAGCTACACATTTTTTGCCCATCAAATGCCACTTCTTTGCTAGTGATGTCGTTCTTCGGTTGGACACCTAGACTTCGTGGCTTGTCTTTTTTCGTGCAATTTTTCGAAAATGGCCGAACTCGTTGCATTGGAAGCACTTAGGGCCTTTCTTTTTGTTGTTGCAAGTCGTTGGAAACGTGACCCTTTCTCCACAATTATAACAAGCACTCTTTTTTGTAGCTTTTTACCGAACCGCTTTGGTTTTTCATTGAGCTGACTGACTTCGATTTTTGTTTATCACTTTCGGTTTGGTAGTCTTCGAGTTTATTTTTGAAGTCACTTAAATTTCTGGCACATCGTACAAAATTGAGTTGTTTACCGATAGTTCGTCGATCCCGTCAATGACGTACTGCGTAAGCGCTTCTGTTTCGACACTCCCACGCGAGGCGATGTCCTTCATGCGGTAGAAATATCGTACCCGGTTTCGTCTTTGCGGCGTTTGGTTTCGTCTAATTGCTTGTGTACTTGCTTAGACGCATTAGACCGAAATTCATCAAGCAATGCATTTTTAAGCGTTCATGAGTTTAAACCGCGTTCGTTGCTGACAAAAGTTTGGCTATACGCGCTTAGCGATTTTTTCGCGAACACTAATTTTTGCAAGTCGCTCCGGCACACATTAGAAAGATGCCGTATCGTCGAATTCGCGTAAGTCTCCACTGATGAAAAACATCGGTACCATCGAAAGCACGAACCGACTCTCCAGCATCGCGAAAACCAAAGCAAAAGTGGAGAGTTCTTGTTACTCTCGTTCTCCCGACTTACCCGCCATATGCCCAATTTTCGCGCCCGTTAAATTAGAATTGGCGACTTTTCGCATTCCGTTGCCCTCGTTTCGTTGTCGTTTTGCATTATGCTTTGAGCACTATTGAAAAACGAAATTATTGCCGATTATTTATTTCAGGATTTTCTTCTTCTGCTGAGGATCATCGTCAAATCATCTTCCTCTTTCATTGTCATTGGTGGCTTCTAACAGTTTTCACTTTGTAAATTGTTAAGAAGTACGTGAAATATCGTCCACTTCATGGGAATTTTCAGAATTTTACAAATGATCATGAAAATACGGATCCTTATGTTTTTCTAATATAAGCAATTTTGCGCCTGTACTCATCACTTTCTTTGCTAATGCAAAAACCACTAAATTCGCGAAGCCTCTTACGGTTGTTTCTGTCTCCTTCACTTTCAAACACAAATTTGTGTAATGCAACAATGCTCGATTTGCTGCTTGACCTCAATGGCTATAATTTCACCCAGTTGCGGCATTTTGGCACAGTGATATTTTAAATTTCTTTGTTTGGAAAAAAAAAATTGGCGTCGTTTTCCGATTCTCTTTTGCGATACACACACACACTTTGCGAAGTACGGAAATCGAAGTACTTTATCCCGGACGAGCCCTCAAAATGTAGGGTTTTGGATAAGGTTTAATGGAATATTTAATTAAAGTTTTGATTATTAATTACAACGTCTGTGAATAACTCTGTCTAGAGGTTTTTGAAATGAGATCGCGAGTCGTCGTTCTGCTCGTCTTGATGCATGTTGGCTTCTTATAAAACTCAACGGCCCGTCTCTTGACGCTTCCTCTTGTCCGTTTCGCATTTTCGCACTTCTCGTCGTCTCTTATTCGCCTCGTCGTTTTCGCAATCCTCTTTAGGTTTCCCTTTGCTGCTAGTCATGTCGATACTTTTAAATTTGAACTGTTCGTTACAATTCAAAGAGTTTCATCCGTCGTTACTTTTAAGTTTAGACTGTTCGTTTCAATTCAAATGAGTTTCATTCGTCGTTACTTTTATAAATGGAACTTGTTGTGGCTTCTTAAATTACAATTGTTGTTACTTTTTAAATGAAAAGTGGGCAGAAAACACACAATTTACAATAATAGGGCGAGTATTTTGGTTTTAGGGATTAAATATGATTAAATATCAATTAAACATAAACATGGGTTCATTGAGTTGATTTTTTTTGCTCGTGGAAAATTCCTCTGGAAAATAACATATTTACCATCAGGTTTCTCCATATAAGCGGAAGGGACTAAACCTCATTCACCCCACCCATTTCGTCCATCTGGTTTCAAAATACACGGGGGTGACACAAAAAGTGAGGGGGAAATGAGGTTTCTATCTGGATCTCTGTCAGAAGAATGCAGGACAAAATCCACTGGTTTCTTCTTCCCCCATTATAGATTTTCCACACGTGCTCAGTTATGCTCTTCCTCTATTTGCAATATCTGCTTTTCCACACTTCCAGTTTTGGTTTTCCAATACTTTGTAGTATCTGATTTCCCACAATAAAAAATAACTTTTTTTCATGTATGTTTTTTTTTTAATTTTTGCATGTGTATTTATTAATATTTACAATCGAAGCATTGGAATTAAATTGTAATGCGTGAAGCACTCCCGGTTTTTGCTTGGCCGAATGCAGGTCTTAGGTATCCATGTCTTGTAGCCTGTCTTCTGAAAATATCAAAAATAATTAATATATGAATGTAAGACCAGGAATAATAAAAGAGTAATTACCATTATTACATCTCCATAACAAAATTAAGGGATCTCTCCAGAAATTATGCCTAGTTTGCCATGGCCGATCATTTACCCTCTGATCAGATGTTTAATGTCGGGGATGGGAATTATGAAAGAAAAAATCACACACGGGAAATGCAAGCGCAACAGTTCTGGTCCCAAGAAGTCTCAATCGGCCTAGCTGAAATAAATGTAATATTTTGGTGGAGTTAAACAACTAAGTTAGTACTGAAGTACTATTCATACAACCATTTAATGAACCTGCACACCATTTACCCCTGGTGAAGATTAAAAACATTTCAAGTGACACAAATATGGGGGTTATGTTAAAGGTATCTGGAGACATCACTTTACCTTTTCTTGTTTTCAAATTATAAACAATTTTTGTATATTGTTTTTGGACGAAATGTAAAATGATGTGACCTGTATCATGTATGATATTGTAAAATGAAAATGCAGATAAATTTGGTGTTAATTTCGTTGTAAGTTAGGGTCACACCTGCGAATCTGACGATCAAATTATTTTATTTCACAGAAAATGTTTAAAAATATAAAAAACAATAATATTTT
>JBAMCF010000636.1:0-12406 GCA_037075285.1 Drosophila lutescens
TCTGCGCTTGCATGGCGGCCTGTGTTTCATTGTTCTGTTTAATCACGGATCGCATTATCTGCTCTCTTCTCTCGGCAGCTTCTATTTTCACTTGTGAGTTCACTTGTGTCTTTCACACTTTACACTTGTCGATGTTTAACTAAACGTTCACACGCGCTATCAGCCTAGTATGGCTGACTAAGGGTTGCGAATAAAAATCAAAGATAATGAGGGGTGCTGTTTTGCGATTACTAAGTATACCTTTGGTGAAGAATCCGTCCGATATTTAAGCCCCACAAACAAAAAAGCAAATATCCCTAACTAGAGGTATTAGCAGCTTCTACGCAACTGGGTTCCACTGAACTAACAGCTGTTCTCCTCTTCTAGTCAGCTTTAACGTTCACAATGGGAACTAGCTGCGCCTAGAAGAAAAGTCTGTCCGAAATCCCCCTCCCGCCAGTCGTCGGAAATCAGGTTATTTGACCGATCATTCTCGGGCTCCACAACCTGCTGCTATCTGACCGATCATTTTCGGGATCCACAGCAGTTTTCCTATTTCTCTGGACTCGAGCCTATCAAACGACCGGACCATCTAGCTCAGTACGTCGTGTAGCGTCGGCCAGAGAAACTAAAATACGTCCCCCGCCCAAATATGTCAAAGGATGCCGTAAAGACTCGAGCCTATCAAACGACCAGACTCTTTTCTTCGGCTTTACGTTTCCTGTCAGTTCCCCCACCCACCTTTTCTGTCCTGGATCGACAATCGCACAATAGATCCGCACCGCAATGGCTAAATGCGTTACCGTAACGTCTGCGCTCCTGCTCTTTCTGGACTCGAGCCTATCAAACGACCGGGCTTCGCCTAGTACGTCGTGTAGCGGTGGCCAGAAAGCACATCTAAATTGTATTTACGTTAATTTCAAAAAGTGTCAGTCGGCACATAGTCATATAGTATTATAAAAGGACACCTCATAGTCCCTGCTGGAAATTTTCAGTAATTTTCCCATGAAAGAAACAAAGGCTATCTATGATTTTAAAAATATAATAAAAGGTCCCAAAGTCATACCTCTATTCTGCGACAAAGTTCTGATTGAGAGGCCTCTCAATTCTGACTGTCGCAGAAGTTGGGGACTTTACCATTTTATGATTACGAGAAAATTTTAACCCAAACAAAAACAAATCCCATCTACTTAAATCCCTTGTTCTAATAGTAGCCCAATTACTTCTGGCTCTTAAAAATGGAAGCTAGGCCATACCTAGGTTCGTAAATCCAAATACTAGAAGTATTTAGGTGGTTGACCCTAATTCCTTAGAGAATATGAAAAATCCTATCGTTGGGCGCCAATTCTGTTAGGTGGGCATATTAGTGCCCCAGTCCCTAGATGGACTTGGGCCGAGGGAAAGTCATCCGATGTTCAGGCACCAATTTTGCCGGCATAAGCTCGCCGGGTGAGGTGGGTTCTTGGTAAGACTTTCTCCTCTCCAACATAACGAGAATAAATATTAAGATGCCTGAAAAATAGTAAGCGTCCATAAAGTCCGTCAGTCATCAGTCTACATTGCCCCACAAGCTTAGCTGTCGCTTGATCGTAACACGATCGGGCAATGTTTCGGCCACATTCCCTCCCCTTCACACATTCGTGTGCCAAATGGATCGTCGCGGGCCGCGCAATACGATCCCCTATTGTCAAGGTTGTCCGTCGAAAGTTATGTCATTATTCTTCACCTACTCCACTTATCGTGTCAGCACCCCCTTTCTGAAAACTTAGCACTTCATGTTTCTAAGTACGTTTTCACATTATAATTTTATTGAATGAAATATTGGTTAGTGCCATTTATGAGTAATATTATTATGGAGAATACATATGAGTTTAATTCTAATTGACCAACAAAGTTTGTTAGAGGAGAGTATCGAATTTACCACCCGTACAGGGTGCACACGTCAGCAAATTGCGGACTATTCACGACTACAAACGTCGCTCTGAGCGCTCTTGTGATTGTTCATACAAACACAAGGCTGATACTCGCCGCTGAAAAGTCAATGTTTTATTATATAATAAAAAGTTAACTTATGTAAAGAGATAATTAAAAATAGTTAGATAATGTATTATTGTGTTTTTTTTATTACTGTATTATTTTTCTGATTAGTTCATCTGACGGATGACAAAGGTACTAACCTCTCCCAGAAATTCATTAGAGACGTTTTCAGAATAAACGGTTGCGTTGGGTACCGTGGCACAAACTATGGCCTTTTCTACTTTTGTACAATGTAAAAGTGTGGAAAAATCCAGACGGAAGGTCTCAATGTATAAAAGTTCTAGATCATTTATGGTGATCGGCGAATTCAATTTGGATAAAAGATACTTTACTTTAATGTAGAAATGTGGTTCGTTTCTAAGAGTGACCGCTAGGGCCCGATGGTTAATCATGGTGCACGGATATATATATATATATGGTTGATAAAGGAACCGTGTTCCGACAAACTTACCCCTTTACTGGTCTTGGGCGATGAGATCTCGACGCGCTGGATCCTGGGCTTTTTGAAGAAAATAGAAACATATAAATATACGTGCAAAACACTATCGTTAGAACACACATAAAAAAAAAATCTCGTTCTCTTAACACAATCACTTATTGTATATATATATATATATATGTATGTATGTATGTTTATGCACGTATGTCGGTGTATCCCACGGCGGCACACGTCTGGCTTGATGAGTTGCGGGCAGCGGCGTCTCCGATGTCTTGCTCACTTCACTTGATATTATTGCTGTTGCACTTGCATTCATAAATGCCTGAGTTCACAATTTGTTTTTCTTTTTTGTTTTGCTTCACGTTTGTCTTTAATTAAGGCATTTAATTGCCTTTATTTCTGTCACTTTGGTTAGAATTTTTGTATATGTTTCTTGCACTTTATTGCCTCTTTTAGACCTGGCGGCATATCGCCTGTTCCAGGGCGTGCTTTTGGTCCCGGCGTCCTTGCACGGATCGCTTGTACATCTTGACCACTTTCAGGATGATTAAGAAAACAAACATAGCGATGACGATCTTCAGATTATGGTTCACGTCCTGAATGTCGTCCTTGTGATCGATTATTTTGACAGTGTTGATCACATTGGCCGTGCTATGGTCCACTTTGGAATTAGTTCCTCCCATGATGAAGTCCTTGATAATAAAAACAAGAGAGAACGCTATAGTCGGGTGCCCCGACAATCAGATACCCGTTACTCAGGTAAAGGGAGTGCGAATTTAACGAATGGTCCGATTTGAAAAATTTCTTCTACATTTCGATAGGTATTGATAAACACAATAAAACTGCATTTTTACTTTTCCGAAATATTGAAATTTTTAAAATCGTATATAAGCGATTGTGTTTCCGAGATCTCAGCGTTCATACAGACAGACAGACAGACGGACAGTCAGACGGACAGACAGACGGACAGACGGACATGGCTAGATCGACTCGGCTAGTGATCCTGATCAAGAATATATATACTTTATGGGGTCGGAAACGCTTCCTTCTCCCTGTTACATACTTTTGCACGAATACAATATACCCTTTTACTCTACGAGTAACGGGTATAATAATTCTTCTTTAGGACGAGCGTGTAATAGGACTTCTTCCCAGGATATGTTTGCTGGCTTCAATGGACTTCCTTCAAGGATATGTTTGCTGTTCATCGACGGCAAACAGGACTATCTTCAGGATTTCTGGTCTTGGCTGTAGTCATTGGCGGCTTTGGGAATATAGTGCTTACACTATAGTGCCGTGAGATCAGAGTGAACTCTGTCTGTCTTTTCTACCTGGCTACGGTGTTTTATACCAGTGTAGAGTTTTTTCTAGCCTCCCGTGCTATTTGGGTTATTTAGGTGTTCCCACCTATGATTTCCCCTATCTGTAGCGTCAACGCCCGACCGATGCACTTTGCCAGCTGCCGGTGTATTGTTACCAGTAGGTCGATCGTGGTCGTTGTTCTGACCGAAAAGATCGTCAAATTGCACATTCCTTTGCTTGTTTCGGTGAGTCAACGGGTCGATTGCCCCTCTCCCTTTGCCTTGAGATTCGCTGTTGTTTTCTACGTGCATCTTTCTCCATCGACTAAAATGAAGAAGAGGGCGTACGTAACAATCTGAGATGGAATAGATTCAATTTTCCATTTCATTATTCATTTAAAGTTGACTCTTCAAATGGAATTTAGATAAAAGCATTGATAAAAATAATTTTAAATAGAAGCCCTGGTAAAATTTAACATTAGTTCGACAGTAACAAAAATTCGATCTGTTAATATCATTTTATTTGTCTCCGACAAACAGGTCAACGAAATCTGTGAGATTATACCACTCGAGAATGTCCTTATTGAGCACCAGACAAAGTTATAGACGCTTTTGTATCAAGCAGGAGATTCCGATTCTTCGAAACTACAACAGTCCAGACAGAAGGTAATCTCGATAAAGTCAGTAGAGTCGTTAGAGGACAATCTACTTCTGCTCGAGGAGGAGATTAAAATGTAAATAGATTTGTAACATTTTAATAAACATAAAAGAACAATATGTTTCCAGCTACATAACGTTTTTATTCACTAAGTCATGTTCGGGTCTACCGCTTTCCAACAACCGCAAGACAAGTACGAAGTAGTTTTAAAAACTATTTTGATTGGCGGTCATCAGTCAGCCATCGAAAACTCCGTTTCGTTTGACTTTCTGTATTATTTGTCTGAAATCAAATTTTGATTAGTCCGACAACGGCAATTAAAGTACCATTTCGACTTTGCTTCTTTTTCTTTGATGGTGCGTCCATTTTATCCAATTTCCTTTTGTGGAAATTCATAAATACATTTGGCCGTATATACATACATCCGAAAATATACACATCTCCGAAAGTGTACATTGTACAGTGTACATATGTACTGTATATGTACATCTTTTAAGATTTTAAAAATATATAAACGCAATTTTATAGTGTTTATTAATACCTATCGAAATGTAGAAGACATTTTTCAAATCGGACCATTCATTAAAAAGTTATACGCAATCAAAATTGTTTATATATCTATCACCCTCGCACTCCCTTTAGCTGAGTTACGATTATTAGATAGTCGGGACATCAACCCGAGTACAGCGTTCGCACTCCCTTTAGCTGAGTGACATGTATTAGATAGTCGGGACACCAACCCGACTATAGCGTTCTCTCTTGTTTTTTTTATATTTACCTTTTTAAACAGCGTAGAGACCGCAGCGAGATAATTTTTAGCGCTGGCCACGGGAAATGTATTGCAAAAGTTTTACCACCCAAAAACAATAGCAAACAGGACATAAACCTACGGTTATTTTAATTAAAATCAACTCCACATACATATGGAAAATTATTAAAATGCCACTTACCTGACTTTCAATGCACTTGGTAAACACTTTTAAAATGTTGTAACTCGCCAATTACAAATTTTTTACGCACAAGTTGTTTCCTTCGATTGACAGTCAAAAAATACGCCCTGTCATGTTTTTCCTTTACCCCTACCTCTTTAACCGTTTTCTTTTGTTTCATTTTCGCTGTTGGCGCGTGCCAATGCTCCTTTGTATACCCTTTCTATTGACTAAAAGCACAACATGCTTTTTTTTTTTTTTTGGTATTAAGTAACTTTTAAAGCCTAGTACTCAGTTCGGCTAAGAGTTTTAGTAGTCGAAAAATATTAATCTTTTAGTGTGGCCGAAGTTTTTGGAATTCATCCGCAATGCATGTAGCATGGTCTTACTTTTAATCAGCTCGATTTGTTGACAAGCAGCAAACATCGACTGGCGCCAATTTTAAAATATTACAAAATGTTGAGCTGACCTGGGACGCAAGCTTTAAATTTGCTGTTGGCATGGCAATATGTATTGCCAAAACTCCTGCAGGTGTTTTTCAGTGGTTTTTGGTGTTTTCCTTTCATTTATAATTTGTTATTGGCACACCGCTTCTGCACAAACACAGCCAAAGATCAAATTTTCTATTCTTTGGGCCGCGGCTGAAGGCGTTCATCGGAATTTATCCGCTAAATCTGGTATTTTTTTGGTATTTCCTTACCATTTCCTTAGCTCATTTGAGTACCTCGGTGAAAAAAAGTCGCAGCTAAAGGCGTTAGCTACCTATTTGCCTCTCGCTTACTCCTATGGTTAGCTAGCAGTTTTCTTCGTACTGAGTACTAGGCTTAACGTCGAGCAGCTAAGAGAAATATTTGGCCTCCTCGTCTAAAAACGGGTTAACGCCATCTCCTATGATCAAATCAACAAGATTTTTATAATGATACAAATCATATAACATTTTAGTACTTAAAATAATATTAATGGACCAAATTGACGTATATAAAATGGACCATTATAAAATCAAGTTAAATAAGAATATAAATTAGTAAAATGTATTTATTCCTGTTACTCGTAGAGTAAAAGGGTATATTGTATTCGTGCAAAAGTATGTAACAGCTAAAAGGAAGCGTTTCCGACCCTATAAAGTATATATATTCTTGATCAGGGTCACTAGCCGAGTCGATATAGCCATGTCCGTCTGTCCGTCAGTCTGTCCGTCTGTCTGTCCGTCTGTATGAACGCTGAGATCTCGGAAACTACAACAGCTAGAAGGTTGAGATTTCCCACACATATTCTTGGGCTTCCTACGCAGCGCAAGATTATTTCAAAAAGGTGCCACGCTCCCTCTAACGCCCACAATCGCCCACTAACGATTTTAAAATGTATCTGGCGCCCACACCTTTAAAGATTTCCGAGAAGTATAAATGCAATTTTGTTGTGTATAAATATACCTGTCGAAATGTAGAAGACTTTTTTCAAATCGGACTTTTCATTAAAAAAGTTATTTGCAATCAAAAAAATTTTATATATCCATCTCCCTCGCACTCCCTTTAGCTGAGTGACGGGTATTAGATAGTCGGGACACAAACCCGACTATAGCGTTCTCTCTTGTTTATTTTATATAATGCTCGAAAAGAATTTTTAATGTAAATGAAATTGCTGATGACATTTTAAAAAAGTCATTCGTGAAATCCCCTATGACACAAGGTGACACGATGATGGATTTTCAAAAGTGACATCCCAACGGACTAATTGTGAATGTCTCACGTGAAATCATACGTGACGTGTCACGGGGTGGTGATGTCTCATATTACAAATTCGTATAAGACACTGGTGTTATCACTCGTGACTTTGAAAAAAATTTGAGCTGTCACGAGTGAAAAAGCGGAACTCCCATAAAATTTTCTCTATAGGATGACTTGAGTGCGTCACGAGGGACAAATGACCTGTCACTGGTGATTCACCTGGTGATTCACGAATGAAAAGTGATGTCTGGAAGGGATGTTTTGATTTGCTTATATTGTGTGCGTGTATGTTTCTATTTGTAAGTAGATGATTCGTTCAAATACAACCAAATTATTAGTATCCTTTCAGCCAACGCAAAATGTTTCGAAGTTATTTGTCAAGTTTAAATAGATTAATTACACTAGGTTACATCAAATATACCTTGACGGATGCGATAAATTAGAATTCGATTTGAAATCCCAAATACAACTGCGTTTATTGGTAACTTTTGATTAAGTATAGGTGTAATAAGGTAATATTTAGATTATAAGAAGTACAAAGAGTTTCACAGAGTTAAATCCCGACACTTTAGCGACTTTACAACTTGTCAACTTTATCGCAGCAGACTCGATCAGCTTCTCTCGCAACTCTCTCGCAACTACTTCAGATTTCTGGGACTTCCCCTACTTCGACTCTAGGGCTGCCAATCTGCTACTCTTAATGGGGTTGCCAGAAGTAGCATTTGGTATATATCGCCTTCTACACTCGGCCATCCTGCATATCATCTGCCTCAGATGATTCTTCGTCCACGTCATCGTCGTCGGTTTGCTCAAAATAACGCCAAAGCTTCATGTTGTCGACGCTGGTTGAAGTTTCTTGTGGACCTGCAAAATCAGAAACTTTCCTAACGTTGTACCTGCCGTTTCGTTTGACTCCTGTTACTTCATAAGGTCCAATGAACTTATTTGCAAGCTTTTTGCCAGATACAAATTGGGTGACTTTAATAGCGACTTAGTCCGACAACTGATAGACAGATTCTGGCTTTCGCTTTTTATCATAATGCTGTTTGTAGGTTTCTTGGGACTTCTTGATTTGATTCCTAACCTCGACTCTGATTTGGTTTCTCTCATCTTGAAAAAACCGATAGCATATCGTCTTCCAGAAGTTTGATCATGTTGATATCAGCTTCGTTTTTCATCTTTACACCAAAAAGGACTTCGAAGGGTGTAAATTTGGTAGACGCATGAACATGAGAATTAATTATCATTTGAACTTGAGGTACATACTTGTACCATTTGGACGGTTCAACTACTGAAATCTTTTCCAGCACAGCGATTATTACACGGTTAACGCGCTCTATTTGGCCATTTCCCCTTGGCACGCCTGTTGTTGTTTCAACGTGTTCAATGTTACCGTTGACGTAAAATTCCTTAAAACGGTTCGATGTGAATGCTGATCCTTTATCGCTAATGATGCGATTTGGACTTCCGAAAATTGTGAGCCAAGTGTCCATGTGTTTGATCACCTCGTCGACTTCAGTTGATTTTGTTGGGTAAAGCCAGGTATATTTTGAAAACGCGTCCACTACTGCGAAGATATATTTGTAGCACTTTGAAGTTTGGTCCAACGAACCCAGATGATCGACGTGTAATGTAGAAAGAGGTGCATCTCCTTTGTCAATCGCGTGAAGAAAGTCCTCCTGCTTGCCTAGCTTCCTGTTATGGGTAATGCATTCGATGCAATATGCTATTATATTTTTAAGTTTTCCCTCCAGATGTGGTATATAATAGTCCTGGCGGATTGCGTCATGTTTTTCTGAACCCCAAAATGACCAAAATTGTGTGCTTTTTTCATAATTTCTTGTTCCATTACTTTAGGAACAGCAAGTAAGTCCTGACCGTCAACATGCTTGTAGATTAGATTCTTTTATTTTTGTAGTCGCCGTATGGTTTTGTTTTCAAAATCTCTACTACTGCTGCGAGATGATCATCTTTTTGCTGAGCTCGCTGTAATTGAGCGTGGATCTCAGCTGAAACTAGCATGATAGGGTAGCGGCTTAAGCTATCGACGTGGCTCATTCTAACACCGGCACGGTGCTCCACTGTAAAAGTAAAGTCTTGCAGATACATAAGCCATGTTGAAACCTCCCTTGGTATGTCCTTTTTTTGAGTCGTTTGCTTAAATTCTGCGCAGTCAGTGACTAGTACGAATTCGATACCCAATAGATAATGACGCAGCTTTTTAGCAGCAAGATAAGCAGCCTTCACCTCCAAAATGTAGCTGGTTTTCTGTTCTTCTGTGGGCGACGTCTTCTTGCTCCAAAAAAACAAGGATGCCATTGGTTGTCGTGCTTTTGTAGCAGCGTTGCTCCGAATCCGTGTTTAGATGCGTCTACATGGAGTTGAGTTTCTGAGTTCTGTCCAAATATTTGTAGAATTGGCTTCTGCGTAAGTGCTTGCTTCAAACTCTCAACAGCTTTGATCTGCTCCCTGTCTATTTTAAACTCAGCTTCTTGTCTTAGTAACTGAGTAAGAGGTCTGGCTAGTATGGCATAATCCTTGACAAATTTTCTAAAATAACCTGTCAGACCTAGAAATGCTTGAATTCCTCTTATGTTCTTCGGAATCGGGAAGTTTTTGGCCGCTTTTACTTTGTCGTGACCTGGCCAAACTTTTCCATTCGCAGCTTCGTGGCCTAAGAATGTAATTCTTTGCTGTAGAAACTGGCACTTTGACCATTTTATTTGGAGACTAAACTATAACGCGTTTCATGTTCATCAGACACTGATCTGCTGTTGCACCAAAGAATAAAAAATAATTTTCCATCAAACCTTCATTTATAAGCTGCTGAAATATGAAGTTTATGTACCTTACAAACACAGCTGACGAGTTGCAGAAGCCAAAAGGGGCTTTGTTGAACTCAAACAGTCCTTCCTTAGTCACGAAGGCTGTGTACTTTCGACTTTGTTCATTTATCTCAACGTGAAAGAAACCATTTTTAAGATCCATCACTGTAAAGTACTTTGCCGCTTGCTTTTTTTCGAGGACATCGTCAACGACAGGATTCTGGTAGGACTTTCACGAAAAGCGACTACTGCACAGTTTGGAACAATTGATAATTTGATCGGGCAGTTTATTTGCGTGTTCAAGGGCTTGTACTGTTCGATAATTTGCTTCACCTGGCTCAGGTACTCGAGAGGTGCGTTGATATGCATTTCTTCGTTGACGATATTGTATACGTTGTTGAATTCAGCTCTTTCTACTTTTGCATCTTCCATGTTGGTGAAATTGTAGCTACTTCCGCTGATAGTAACTGTGAATTTTTCAATGAAGTCGTACCCAATAATGGTGTCGACGTTTATATCAGGGTCAGGTACAACCAAAAAAATGTGTACGGTTTGCAGTCCATCGACTTCGACGTTTGCAGTAAACTCACCTACTACCTTCGTCACAACATTTCCTAAGCCGCAAAGCTTCGCAAAACTCTTTTGAAGTGCCGTTGCTCTAAAATACTTCTTGAAAAGATTCAATCGCATTAACGAAACGTCAGCACCGGTTAATTTTAAAAAGCTTATTAGAGCGTTGCTTTTTTGTTACCACCTGAACATTCGGCTTTACACCTTTACAGTTCTTGGAAAAGTGTCCCGAGCCACCGCACTTAAAACATTTCGTTTCTTCCTTACACTCAGGACGCATATGGTCAACCGAGCCGCAATTGTAGCAATACCTCTGCTTAGGTTTCTCATTAAAATTGTCACTTCGAACTGCTTGCATGTTTTGTACGCGTTTGTCTACACTCATTGTTTTATTACGATCACTCGAATGCGTTGGCTTCAACAGCTTCTCGATTTGTTCGTATCGCGTACGTAAGTCTTTAAAGTTTTGAGCACTGATCAAGGGGAATTTTAGATCATCCCTTATGTTAAGTCCGCTGACTATATAACCGATAATTGATTCGTCGTCCACTTCACCGAGTGCTGCTATTTTACGCATTTGAAGGACGTAATCGTGAAAGTTCTCTGAGGACTGCTTCTTTCTGTCACGGAGTAGAGTATGCACCTCAGCACTGCTTAATTTTTTGTCGAATTCTGATAGCAAAGCATCGCACAGATCTTTTTTAATTAGACACAACGATCGTTTCTAGGTACAGCTTCGCAGTACCTCTCATTTTATTTCGCGCATTCACATATTTTTGTTTTGCATTTAAGTCATATGCCTCAGCATTTTCTTCGAAATTATTTAGCCACTGTTGTATTGGCATCGAAATACCATCGTAGTCCGGAACAATTTTCTCGAAACTTTCAATCGACACAGATGAGTTACTTGGAACTGGGTTATGAAGAGCTTGTTGTGTTAAAATGCGAATAAGATCGCCAATTTCACTGCCTTGTGTGTATGAGTGTGATTCTGCACTTGTGTGTATTTCCTTGAAATTGTATGAAGTCTGGGTATATTTCATCACCTTCGTCAATAGGATTAATTTTTTGGATTAATTTTGTACACTCTCGGAATTCATAGAATCAGTTTTTCGTTCAGCGGTTGAGCCCCCATGTAAGATTGATATAATGTAACTTTATTAATAAGGTAATATTTAGATTATAAGAAGTACAAAGAGTTTCACAGAGTTAAATCCCGACACTTTAGCGACTTTACAACTTGTCAATTTTATCGCAGCAGACTCGATCAGCTTCTCTCGCAACTCTCTCGCAACTACTTCAGATTTCTGGGACTTCCCCTACTTCGACTCTAGGGCTCCCAATCTGCTACTCTTAATGGGGTTGCCAGAAGTAGCATTGGTATATATCGCCTTCTACATATATATTTTTTTGTTTATATATATGCTTTATTTATTAAATCTTCTTTTTAATGAGACTAACAATAAGTATATCAAACATATATGATGGACGTTGATGCACTACGAGAAGTACAAACAAGTGACCCAACGACACCAAGCAGGTGCTTGTTACGCGCGGGGCCCTTTTATCAATTTGGGCAAAAATGCGAGTTCGCGAGGAAGAATACATAAAACAAGGCGCGACACATAATGAAGATAAAAATGCAATTAGGAGTGAAGCAAATGAGTTAAAATATTAGTTTTCATTACCGGGATAGACTTTGAAGTGCAAATTAAATGGTAAAGGATGTTATAATTATTACAAAGAACGCGAATAGGCTCGTGCAGACTAAAATTTGATATATAACGTTGTAAATTAAGAGGATAATAATTTCGTGTTCGTCTAACGGGAACATTAAAAGTTAGGCGGCTTACAAGTTCTACAAAATCAATATCACCACTTATAAGACTATGCATAACAAGAGAGAACGCTATAGTCGAGTATTTCGACTATTAGATACCCGTT
>JBAMCF010000637.1:0-83538 GCA_037075285.1 Drosophila lutescens
TATTGTTCGGTCAAACTCACAATATTTTTCGTCTTACATACTGTTTCTCTTTGCCTATACAAATGTAAACAAAGCTCATTAACATGTATTAACCAATCTCTGTAAATTACTCTGTTAGAACATTATGTTATTTTGCCGCTGCTAATAAAAGGCAGTTGCTGATGTTAGATCTTGGAAAACGGTTGTCTTTTTCTCGCCTGAGTTTTTAGATTGCAATTAGTTTATGCACCCCCCAACCTGATATCTTATGCAGCACAAAAGACGCTTTGTGCATTATACATTTTGGCGCCCAACGTGGGGCAGTGTTTAAACAAATTATTAACAATTTATTAATTCATAAACAATTGTCGAACTATCGCCCGCAACAATTATTCGCTCGACCCGCTCATCGCAACTCAACATTGTCATAACCGCATACAAAGGTGAACATTCAACCCTAGTGCATTCATCGAAAGTGAATAATAAATAAACAAATAAAGTTATTAACTATTCACGAAAATTCTAAGGGCAACGTGTCGTTCGTATAACGGAACTATTCGCGCTCTTCTTCGCACATCTCTTCGCTTGTGTGTGTGTGCCCGCCCGCTCTATAAGCTCGGCGTCGATCGCTCATTCTCCTTTGCTCCGTTATTCCGCCAGCAAAGTGTTGTTGTTTTGTTTACATCGCCAACTGCAGCCGCTGGTACAGTTTTTGAGTTCTAGTCGCTTTCGCTTTGAACTAACTTCACGGCATTGCCACATTCGTCGCTCCGCGTTGTTGTTGCCGCAACTTTACTCTCGTTCTCGCATTCGCATTCTTCGTCGCAGCAATGGCAACGGCTATATTGGAGACTCTCAAACGGCAACGCTCGAATATTAAGCGCAACATTACGCGCATAAGAGGAATGGTCGATGCCAAGGAAGAAGAAGAGCAGAAATCGCCGGCTGAACTTCAGTGCCGTTTGGGAATCTTAGAGTCATATTTTAAGCAAGCCCTTTCGGTACAATCAGAAATTGAGACCATGGAATCCACAGATAGTGGACGTGCAGACCTGGAGGACAGTTACATAACTACAAAGTTGGCAATTCAGCAACTTCTTGGAGAGGATCTGCACAACACAGTTTTCGACCACATCTCTGCACCAAGCTACAGCGCGCCGTCTCGACTGCCAAGTTTGGCACTACCTAGCTTCGATGGAAATCATAAGGATTACAAGAACTTCATCTCGTCGTTTCTGCAACTGGTCAATCGTGAGCAAATATCTAATATAGACAAATTTAATCATCTCCGTAATTGTTTAAAGGGACCTGCACTGGAAGCTGTCGCAGCCTTCCCGGTCACTGGAGAAAATTATGCGAAGGCGCTGGAACGGCTGAAGGACCGGTATGACAAGCCTGCCCTAATCTTTGTCGAAACGATAGCCTCGATTTTTAAACTGCCGCCGGCTGCTGCGGCAAGTGCTCAACAGCTCCGCAGCCTAATCGACAACGCATCCGCGTTATATAGTGCCCTTTCATCGCTAGGCTCGGACGCTCAAATTTCTGAGGCGATGCTCATTTACGTGGTCATGGAGAAGTGCGATCAGCAGACCAAAACAAAATGGAACGAATCACTGGATTATCTCACTCTGCCATCCTGGAGCCAATGCACGCAGATACTTGAGCGCCACTGCCAGTTTCTTCTGTCTGACGAGCAATCCCATGGATCGGAGCGGCCAAGACCGACTCGTCCCCCCGCAAGATCTCACAATTCGTCGTTTTCGCTGACCAACGCACCATGTGTATACTGCCTCGCACCCTCACACAAATTGCTCGGATGTGACAAGTTTAAGGACCTTAATCCAACCGCGCGATTTGATGTCGTTAAAACACACCGTCTGTGTTTAAACTGTCTGTGTAGAGGTCACCAACTGTCGAGCTGCCCATCGAGAAATCGCTGTCGCACCTGCAACAAGGCACATCATACCCTGTTGCACAACAACCATTCGCTAGATTCGTCTCGCTCGCACCAACCGTATCCAACCGCACCGCCATTGGAAGCTGCAACACACTCGCACTCGCATTCTGGCCAGAAGTCTCAGGTGTTGCTTGCCACTGCTATGGTTCTCGTCAAGGATGCGTTTGGCACCTACTGGCCTGGAAGAGCTCTTCTCGACTCCTGCTCTCAAGTGAACTTCGTGACGGAAGACTTCGCACAACGGCTTCGCTTACGGAGGGAAAGACATGCAGTCCAAATTCGAAGCATCGGCCATTCGCAAACAGATATTAAATATTGCACAACTGCATCTGTCAAATCTCGCATTTCATCTTTCGTACTCTCCGCAGATCTCTGTATTATTCCACAAATCTCATACCAGCCCGATCTGGCCATCGACGTTTCGACTTGGAAGCTGCCAGAAAATACGCCGCTCGCTGATGAAAGATTCTACCAATCACGCCACGTCGATCTGCTACTGGGAACCGAAGCCTTCTTCGACGCCTTAACTGTAGGGCAAATAAGGCTGGGACCTCAAGGCCCGCTGCTGCAGAAAACTCAGTTTGGCTGGGTCGTAACCGGCCGACTGCAGCAAACCGCGCCAATAGAAGTTTCCACTTGCATGGCTTTAAACGCAAGTTCAATTGATGTCAACCTCAAACGTCTGTGGGAACTGGAAGCAGTCGACTCGCCACCTCTGCAGAAGCCGGAGCATGCTATTTGCGAGGAACAGTACGAGAAGACCACTTGTCTCGACAGCACTGGTAGGATTGTCGTCAAACTGCCATTCAAGGCTGACCCAACTCGGTTGGGAGACTCATTTGATATCGCTCGCCGTCGGTTCCTAAGCATGGAACGTCGCCTATCGAAATCTCCAGCACTTCGTCAACAATACTGCGACTTCATGGAGGAGTATGAGAAATTGGGGCACATGTCCCCAGTTATTCATCCTAAACTGCACGAGCCGCACTACTACATCCCGCATCACTGCGTCCTCAAACCCAGCAGTGAGTCTACTAAGCTTAGGGTGGTGTTTGACGCCTCTTGCCGGACGTCAAATCAATTATCACTCAACGACTTGCTATGCGTTGGCCCAACACTCCAGGAGGACTTGTACCTGCAGCTTCTAAAGTTCAGGCTTCATCGTTACGCCATCACTGCAGATGTGACCAAGATGTATAGGCAAGTAAATCTCGACATTATTGATCGCAAATACCAGTACATTCTTTGGAGAGCATTTCCAGAAGACACGCTGCGCACGTATCAATTGAATACGGTAACCTACGGCACTGCAGCCGCCCCATTTTTGGCAACACGTAGCCTCAACCACCTCGCTGATGTTCATCAAGCTGACTGTCCAATCGGCGCCGCTATCATAAAGTCGTCTTTCTATGTTGATGACCTACTCACGGGGGCAGACGACTTAGAGACGCTTCGCATTATCAAGGATCAAGTCACAGAAATTCTTCGTCGAGGGCATTTCCCACTCACCAAATGGCATTCCAACTACGTTGGATTCATGGAAGATCATGCATCCAAGAAGCTCAGTTCCTGTGGCGAGGGACTAGCCAGCGCTCTTGGAGTGAACTGGAACCAGCACAAGGATACACTGTTCTTCAAGTTCATACCAAGGAACCACGCAACGCGTATCACCAAAAGAAGTATTTTGTCCACCGCATCCGCCTTGTTCGACCCGCTTGGTTTGCTCTCACCGCTTGTTGTTGTCGCAAAAATACTTCTGCAAGAACTTTGGCTCGCTGGCCTGCAATGGGACGAGAGCGTTCCAGAAAACATACACACGGCCTGGAGCAAATGCCTAGAATCATTCCAAACAGTCTCAATTTTATCGATTCCCCGCTATTGCCTCCAACACAAGATGCGATCACTTCAACTTCATGGATTTTGTGACGCATCAATCAGGGCTTACGGCTGCTGCGTGTATCTACGCTCGGAAACGTCGACGGGAGATGTCGCAGTGCAGCTATTGACTGGCAAATCGAGAGTGGCTCCTGTGAAGAAAAAATCCCTTCCAAAACTGGAATTGTGTGGAGCGCATTTGCTGGGCCAACTGTATGCGAAATTGAAGCCTCTATTAGCGGACAGAAAATTCTCGGTCTATTTCTGGACGGACTCGCAGATTGTGCTTCACTGGCTAAAACAGCACTCAGTCACACTGTCAGCATTCGTTGGAAA
This sequence comes from Drosophila lutescens, assembly GCA_037075285.1. Lineage (NCBI taxonomy): Eukaryota > Metazoa > Arthropoda > Insecta > Diptera > Drosophilidae > Drosophila > Drosophila lutescens. The sequence continues at coordinate 4,148 of JBAMCF010000637.1, forward strand.
CCGAATCTCCGAAATTCAAGAATGGACCGCAGATGGCCAGTGGAAATTTGTACCAGGTGAGAGCAATCCGGCGGACATAGTTTCGCGCGGAGCTGCTACAACTGAGCTGGCAGCATCGATGTGGTTCACAGGTCCACAGTTCTTGACCCAACCATCGTCCCAGTGGCCAACCACTCCGCATATCATCGATATCGATCCAACTATTGTCAAAGCAGAGCAACGAAGGAGCACATTCACCACGGCTTTAATCAGCAATCATGTTCTCCAACAGCTGACTCACATCAGCTCATACACTCGCTGCATTCGAACCATCGCATACGTCTTTCGCTTCGCCAACTTATCAAGAGGAGTCAAAATTGTCAATCCATCGCTTACATCGGAAGAACTTCGCCGCGCATTGTTCAGCATCGTCTACAATATTCAGCAACAGTCGTTCCTTGAAGATTTTCACTCGCTGCAGAAAGCTAAGCCGCTTACAAGTCACCTAAAGTATTTAACGCCTTTTCTCGACAGCTCATCAGGACATGCTCTTATAAGGGTTGGAGGACGATTACAGAACGCCGACATCCCTGAATCTGAAAGGCATCCGCTGCTACTGCCTAGCAAATCGCACTTTGCGTGGATTTATGTACGACACTTGCATCTGAGGAATTGTCACGCAGGCCCGAAAGCTCTAGTCGCGCTAATCCGTCTGGAATACTGGATCATCAACGCCAGGGACCTGGCTCGTCGAGTGGTGCGTTCCTGTATCGCCTGCGTTCGGTTCAGACCCAAACTGGAGAACCAACTCATGGGATCGCTACCACTAGAACGAGTGCTACCGCAACAGCCGTTCCAAAGGTGTGGCGTCGACTTCTGCGGACCGTTTAACACATATCTTCGCATTAGAGGAAAGGGTCCAACAAAGTCCTACCTCGCCGTCTTCATTTGTTTGGCATCCAAGGCCGTCCATATAGAAGTCGTCTCGGATTTGTCAACCAAGGCATTTCTTGCAGCACTTAAACGGATGATCGCCAGACGGTCAATTCCAACCGACATCTTCTGCGACAACGGAACCAATTTCGTCGGAGCTGCCAACCATCTTCAAGAACTACGAGCGTTCCTTCAAGACAAAGCCACGCAAGAAGTCATTTCGTCTTATTTGTCAACTGATTTCATAACTTTCCATTTCATCCCTCCTAGAGCTGCTCACTTTGGAGGCCTTTGGGAGGCGGCGGTAAAAAGCGCCAAGAGTCTACTCTACAGAACACTGATGAATTCAAGATTCACCTTCGAGGAGCTCTGCACCATAACCACTGAAGTCGAAGCGATTCTCAACTCGCGCCCATTGTCTCCGCTGTCTCCAGATCCCAACGACTTTGGGGCACTTACTCCGGGCCACTTCCTGGTGGGGAAATCTCTTCGTGCCCTTCCAGAACGGACTGTGTCATCAACACATGCGTCCAGCCTGGAACGATTCGACGCCGTGACCGCGAGCAAACAACAGTTTTGGCGAAGGTGGTCGCTTGAGTACCTACAGGAACTACGCTCGCGCACCAAATGGACAACACCATCGGCCAACATCAGGGCTAACACCATGGTCATCATCCACGACGACAATCTGCCTCCTCAGCGATGGAAGATCGGGCGCGTCGAGCCCGTTGTTCCCGGAAAGGATGGGCTAGTTCGAGTGGCCCACATTCGAACCAGCACTGGGGTGTGCTGCCGACCAGTGCATAAGCTGGCAGTATTACCCACGGATTCTCAATCTTGTTGAAAGATGATACTTTCAAGGCGGCCGGGATGTTCGGTCAAACTCACAATATTTTTCGTCTTACATACTGTTTCTCTTTGCCTATACAAATGTAATTAACATGTATTAACCAATCTCTGTAAATTACTCTGTTAGAACATTATGTTATTTTGCCGCTGCTAATAAAAGGCAGTTGCTGATATTAGATCTTGGAAAACGGTTGTCTTTTTCTCGCCTGAGTTTTTAGATTGCAATTAGTTTATGCACCCCCCAACCTGATATCTTATGCAGCACAAAAGACGCTTTGTGCATTATACAGGTATAAAAATCGAAGTACGCTGGTTTAGGAGGACCGCGACTATCAATGTGGGGCATTGTGAAGGCCTTTGTTAAGTTTTACGCGAAGACATACTTTACCAGACATATATTACCATACCCTGTACTGATAGGAAGAGACTTACTTAAAATAATGAATGTTCAATTAGTTCATAAGGTTAAGTACAAGTCATCCTTAAAATTAATAAATATTAATGCTAATTAATTAAATCAAAAGACTCTCCCTTTTCACCGCGAAGATAAAACCAGCGCATAACTTAAGCAAAAATACTAAAGTACCTTCTAATTTAAGTCATAATCCCAAGTTAGGTTTAGATAATGAAAGTTTTGGAGAAATTCTGAATGCTGACAAGGATGCGCAAGGATTCTTGAACGCTATAGAACCATTTTTAGATGATTCTTTTGAGATAGAAACTGAGTTTGGGTTAGATTCGGCAAAGATGTGTAAACAAGTTGTTCAATCGCATTATGTTAGTAACCAATACGATTATAACACAGCACCTAGATATCGGATGTCCATTAGATTAACCGATACCACTCCGTTTTACTGTTCTCCGAGACGTCTGTCTTACTTTAAGAGAGAGAAGGTTGCGGAGATCGTTGATGATTTGCTTAAGAAAAACGTAATACGTCCGAGCGCTTCACCTTATGCGTCACCTTTGGTCCTTGTGAAGAAAAAGTCTGGTGAAATTCGAATGTGCGTTGTAAACAAGCGTATCGTAAAAGATAATTTTCCTTTGCCTCTTATTAAAGATTGCTTGGAGTATTTGGAAGGAAAATGCTGTTTCTCTGTGATTGATTTTAAAAACGGGTTTCATTAAATAGAGGTCGAAGAAAAACCTGTGCCGTATACGGCATTTGTTACCCCTGACGGTATGAGTATCTGAGGATGGCTTTTGGATTGAAGAATTTTAAACCTAATTTATGTTTTTCTTACAAAATTAATAAAAGAATATATGTTTAAAGCGCATATTGTACACAATAAATGAATAAAATGCAAAATTTGAATTACCAGCCAGACTACATATTGCAGCCCTGAACAGGGGTTTACCGCGGCTGCGTTGGTTTATTTACATTTGCAAGTTGGCAAGAATTTTAAAAGCGAACCAAAATGCCATCTGCACGAACTCTTGCTCTAGAGTACTTGCGAAGACATAAACTGCGAGAGGCTAGGGTGCAGAGGAGATCCTTACAAGCGGTTTTACATGGTAGTCCATGGGGATTTAACTCATTGGCAAGGTCCTACCAAGCAGGGGTCACAAGAACGCGGCCTCCCTGAGTAAACCCTTTGGCAATGTCGATATTTTCGCGAATGAATCGCAAGAATATGGCATTTTGTGCTGCTGAATTACGTTTACTCTTGAAAATTAGCAACGTTTATTAGTTTAAATTAATAATAAGCAAAAATGTTTAAAGGTATGGGCGCCAGACACATTTTAAAATCGTTAGTGGGCTATTGTGGGCGTTGGAGGGGGCGTGGCACCTATTTGAAATAAACTTGCGCTGCGTAGGAAGCCCAAGAATATGTGTGGGAAATTTCAACCTTCTAGCTTTTGTAGTTTCCGAGATCTCAGCGTTCATACGGACAGACAGACAGACGGACAGACGGACATGGCTATATCGACTCGGCTAGTGACCCTGATCAAGAATATGTATACTTTATGGGGTCGGAAACGCTTCCTTCTAGCTGTTACATACTTTTGCACGAATACAATATACCCTTTTACTCTACGAGTAACGGGTATAAAAATCATGGTTCGTATAGTCCATTATTTTGGAATTGGTGGCGACTATCATCAACAATACGTATATTATTGAATTCATTTTCTGTAAATTAAAACCAATTGTGTTTAAAATTTGATGTTGTCTTTCTGAATATTACGGTTTCATATTATTTAAAATAATCTTATTGGGTAGATTTTCCTTAACTACTTGTCTCTTATATCGAGAATTAAGCTTGTTCTTTCCCCATGCTTCTTTTCAAAAATAACTTCCCCTCTGTCCTTGTTATGTCCCTCTTACATATTCTCTGGTGTAGTTTTTAACAATAGAGGAATAGTATCGTGCTCAATTTTATTATAAAGTATGTCAAAGGGTTTTTGGTTGGTTGTTGAATGAATGGTCTTATTATATTCTTGCGCGGCTCGTATTACAATTTCGGTATAGTGGGTTAAAATAAATTGTTCTTTAAGGCAGCGAGCTAATTCTGTTAATGTCGAATGTGCCCTTTCGACTTGACCGTTTGAGGTACTGTGTCTTGGGTCTGCGTTATGTAAAGTTAAACCGCTTCCTTGTGCAAAAGATTTAAATTGCGCAGAAGTAAAGCTCGGTTAATTAACGGTCATTATTACTTTGGCTTGAGGAAATGGTTGAAGTAGTTCCATTACTTTATTTTCAATATTTCATTTATTTTGGATTTCTTCAACCACTATAAATTTTGAATAGGCGTCAATACAAGTTTTTAAAAATGAGACCTTGCGCATAATATATATCAATATTGTAAAGAGTGTAAATATTGTATTAATTAGATAAGGTAACACTAAGAAACAACACATGTAATTATCGATAAGAAGATGAATCGATGGATCGATTGTGTACGAGGAATGTGAGTGCGATCACTAACGAGAGAGCACCGACCAGAGTGGACGTTAATAATAAGAGAATACGGAAAATAAAGATTTTACATACCAGGTGTGGATTAAAAGGCCCGTATAAAATATAACTCCTTGGTCATGAGATATAGTGACATAATAAGAAAGACGAGACCTGAGCTGAAAGCTTTTCTGGAGCGGGAGAACGTATTTTTCCAAGAAGACGCCACCATCCATCAACTGCGCGCGGCGGCGAAAACCATAATGGACAACCTGGAGAAGCCAAGCCTGGAGCATTTGGAACTTGAGAAGCTTGACCTAGTGGAGCTGCAGAAGTTTCTAGAGCAGCCGAATTGGAACCTGAGCAGAAAAGAGACTGGGAAGAAATTCTGGAAAGTTCTAATATGGCGGCTGCACACGTGCAGCACTGCGATCGAATTGCTGCTTGTGATGAAATTCTCGAAGTTTCAAACATTGCAAGTGCGGACATGCATCGTGATTTGATGACGGAGGCAATTCTGGAAAGTTCCGATACAGTGGCGGTGGACTGGCAGCGTCGTGCACTAGTGTCGGCGAGCGTCGAGGCAGAGCTACAACACCTACAGCAAATCGAGAAGTTCTACGCTGCGCGTAAATGTGTGGATGATTTGGAAAAAGAGTTGAACCAAAATAAATTAACTCAAGAAACCGACATCGATATCAGTGATCTGGACGCCCTAATTCAACCGGTTTCTGGGGACAATGGATACCCTGTACTACGTTGGATTTTTCAAATATTATGGATATATATGGCGTGCCGGAGAAAAAACGTTTTATTTTCGTTAAACGTTTGTTGACCGGATCTGCAAGAGCATTTATGAAAGAAGCAGCAGCTCTAAATTGGCCGAGGCTGCGAGCAGAACTAATAGCAGTTTTTGACCTAAAGCTCACTGCATTCGATGAGTTCAAGCAGCTAGTAGCCAGGAAGAAATTACCTGGAAAAAGTGCCCTGCACTATTTTTTTTGCTATGTGCGGCATTGGGCGACAAGTGGATCTGGCGCAAGAGGATATCTTCCGATTCATCGTGGAAGGATTGGGAGATCAGTCTCGAAAGGCGTCAGCAATGCCTTACTGCACTTCTTTGCACGAGCTGCGTCAGAAAATTTTGATTTATGACAAATTGAAGAAAACGACGGCGCAGCAGACTTCAAAGCCGGAGGAGCAGACTAAATTGGGGAAGCTCCAAGTACGTGCGCCCGTTCCTGAAGGCATTCGTTGCTACAATTGCAGGCAAATAGGGCACATGGCTAGAGAGTACGGACGACCCAAGAGACCGCGACTATCAATATGGGGCATTGTGAAAGCCTCTGTTAAGTTTTATGCGAAGACATACTTTCTTTTCTTAAATATAATCGATGATAAAATATTACCATACCCTGTAATGATAGGAAGAGACTCACTTAAAATATTGAATGTTCAATTAGTTCATAAGGTTAAGTACAAGTCATCCTTAAAATTAATGAATATTAATGCTGGTAAATCAAAAGACTCTCCCCTTTTTACCGCGAAGATAAAACCAGCGCATAACTTCAACAAAAATACTAAAGTACCTTCTCATTTAAGCCATAATCCCAAGTTAGGTTTAGATAATGAAAATGTTGCAAAAATTCTGAATGCTGACAAAGGATGCGCAAGGATTCTTGAACGCTATAGAACCATTTTTAGACGATTCTTTTGAGATAGGAACTGAGTTTGGGTTAGATTCGGCAAAGATGTGTGAACAAGTTGTTCAATCGCATTATGTTAGTAACCAATACGATTACAACACAGCACCTAGATATCGGATGTCCATTAGATTAACCGATACCACTCCGTTTTACTGTTCTCCGAGACGTCTGTCTTACTTTGAGAGAGAGAAAGTTGCGGAGGAGGACCGCGACTATCAATGTGGGGCATTGTGAAGGCCTCTGTTAAGTTTTACGCAAAGACATATTTTCTTTTCTTAAATATAATCGATGATAAAATATTACCATACCCTGTACTGATAGGAAGAGACTCACTTAAAATAATGAATGTTCAATTAGTTCATAAGGTTAAGTACAAGTCATCCTTAAAATTAATGAATATTAATGCTGGTAAATCAAAAGACTCTCCCCTTTTTACCGCGAAGATAAAACCAGCGCATAACTTAAACTAAAATGCTAAAGTACCATCTAATTTAAGCCATAATCCCAAGTTACGCTTAGATAATGAACATTTTGGAGAAATTCTGAATGCTGACAAAGATGCGCAAGGATTCTTGAACGCTATAGAACCATTTTTAGACGATTCTTTTGAGATAGGAACTGAGTTTGGGTTAGATTCGGCAAAGATGTGTGAACAAGTTGTTCAATCGCATTATGTTAGTAACCAATACGATTATATCACAGCACCTAGATATCGGATGTCCATTAGATTATACCACTCCGTTTTACTGTTCTCCGAGACGTCTGTCTTACTTTGAGAGAGAGAAAGTTGCGGAGATCATTGATGATTTGCTTAAGAAAAACGTAATACGTCCGAGCGCTTCACCTTCTGCGTCACCTTTGGTCCTTGTGAAGAAAAAGTCTGGTGAAATTCGAATGTGCGTTGTCTACCGAGGTTTAAACAAGCGTATCGTTAAAGATAATTTTCCTTTGCCTCTTATTGAAGATTGCTTGGAGTATTTGGAAGGAAAATGTTGTTTCTCTGTGATTGATTTTAAAAGCGGATTTCATCAAATAGAGGTCGAAGAAAAATCTGTGCCGTATACATTTGTTACCCCTCGAGGACAGTATGAGTATCTGAGGATGCCTTTTGTATTGAAGAATGGTCCTGCAGTGTTCCAACGATTTATTTCGGAAACGTTTTCAGACTTTAAGAAAGAAGAGCCTAGTAATTTATATGGGAATTTTTCCTGTGCCCCAAAATGTTTATACCCTTCACTCGTGTTTAGGATTCTTTTCGTATTTTAGACGTTTCGTCCTATCATTTGCGCGAATAGCTAAACCCTTGACAGAGTTATTGAAGAAAGGAGGTCCTTTTCCACTCAATGATGAGCAATTAAGTGCATTTAATGAATTAAAGAATGCTTTAGCTAATCCATCTGTCTTAGCCATTTTTAGTCCTGGTCGAGAAACTGAGCTCCATACCCCTGGGTTTGGTGCTATATTATTGCTGCGACAAGATGATGGGAAAATGCATTCTATTTCGTTCTATTCAGGTAAAACAACTGCAGCAGAATCACGATACCATAGTTATACCCGTTACTCGTACAGTTAAAGGGTATATTGTATTCGTGCAAAAGTATGTAACAGCTAGAAGGAAGCGTTTCCGACCCTATAAAGTATATATATTAGGGTGGGTCGAATTGGGAGCCCAAAAATCGTATGGGGGGAACGTATTCTTGGAATGATTCTAAGGAACATTGCCGAACAAACTTGTGGTCTAAAATGACGTTTGACCACCCCCAAACGCGATTGAAAATTACTGGTTTTTTCGTGAAAAATATCATAGTAGCCAGCAAAGATGTATTACTGAATTTGTGAAAGGGATTCCTGTAATAAGGAAAACCTTCACGTTTGAGTTCTGTATAAAAACTGATTTATTTTTCTAAGTCTTCGCTTACGTAACTAACATGAAATTCTTATGATATACTTATCTATGGTCTACGCAGAGACCACATCTGCTTGCCTGAGCGGGAGCCTTATCAACGGTCTCCTGCAAGGCGACCCTTTGTGCAGTGTGAGAACTATATTTATGGTCAGGCTCAAGTGGCCTGTACTTAAGATTACAAGTGTTAGCACTGCACCCTTGTAGGGTTTGAGTTACAGATCGTTATTTACGGCTCTAGATCAATTAACATATTGACATGTAACGAACTCGTAAAGTATTAGATTTAATATAAAAAGTGTTCTTCTTGAACATTATGCCAAGGGCGAGCAAGATGCGGTGTAGGGGTTATCAATTACATAGATTATTTTTTGTTAACAATGCAAATATAAAATTAGTGGACTGTATATTTAATTCGACATATTGTATTTGCTTTTTAACTTATATATTTAGACACCTTGCAACGGTCTTGGATTTTATTATCAAATTCATAATCATTATATAATCCATCTTTAATTTTAACATGATACCTTTTTATGTATTCTTGATCATTCTTTAACCGTTTAACATTTACTGTATAATTAAACAGACACAGTTTTAATGGGCACCAAACCATTCTTAAATAGAAACTACTTTGCTTCACAAATTTGTAATTATATAACTTGGCCCGAAAGTATGCGTTGCATATCCTAACTGTCATAGGATTTCCATTCATTAATTCTTTGTCTATTGACTCTTCTTCTACTAAATGAACGGTTGTAAGAACGTCATTTACTTCAAGTAGCACGGATGGTGAACTAAAAACAACCTCACCTTCAAAGTGAGGTCCTGCCGGCGGAATATTACGGCAGTGTATTTCTTTATCTTCTATTCCTTTAGAAATCGTTAAGCTACCTAACTCTTTCTCTTTTAATGGACTCGATAATACAGCTTGTGAATCTATTCTTTTTATACCCGTTACTCGTAGAGTAAAAGGGTATATTGTATTCGTGCAAAAGTATGTAACAGGGAGAAGGAAGCGTTTCCGACCCCATAAAGTATATATATTCTTGATCAGGATCACTAGCCGAGTCGATCTAGCCATGTCCGTCTGTCCGTCTGTCTGTCCGTCTGTCTGTATGAACGCTGAGATCTCGGAAACTATAAAAGCTAGAAGGTTGAGATTTCACACACATATTCTTGGGCTTCCTACGCAGCGCAAGTTTGTTTCATCGAGGTGCCACGCCCCCCTAACGCCCACAATCGCCATAAACGATTTTCAAATGTGTCTGGAGGCCACATCTTTTAAGATTTTAAAAATATATAAACGCAATTTTATAGTGTTTATTAATACCTATCGAAATGTAGAAGACATTTTTCAAATCGGACCATTCATTAAAAAGTTATACGCAATCAAAATTGTTTATATATCTATCTCCCTCGCACTCCCTTTAGCCCCAATAGATAGTCGGGACACCAACCCGAGTACAGCGTTCGCACTCCCTTTAGCTGAGTGACGGGTATTAGATAGTCGGGACACCAACCCGACTATAGCGTTCTCTCTTGTTGATTCTAAACTATTCTCTTTATGTTTGAATTCATTGCAACAAATTAATTCATCGAGATAATTAGAAAACTGTTTCTCTGACAGGGTAAGAAACTCCTCTTCCCTAACAACAACAGGAAAATATCCTTCAATGCGGAATCTTTTCTCTATGGCCGTTACTATATTTTGAACATCGAATTCTAATTCATCAATAATGCGTTGAAATTCATTGCGTTCAAAATAACATTTAGCCTTTTCCACCACATTAAACAATTTTGTAGCTAAATAGTTAATCTTATTTTTTCTTATGTTAAGAGAATCCTTGCAGCCACTCAAATTATTCACTGTCTCATCGAGATATTTGTTTAATTGCTCGACTTTTTCTAAGAAAGCCACTTTTGCACTAAAGTAACTAATATCGGACAACATCGTGCTTTTTACAACTATATCAGTTACTAATATCGAACTTATCTGTTGATCACGTTGACTTAGCCCATTGTTGACGATAGCGTTTTTCCAAGGATGTTGTCATGCCGCTGTAGAAGTCGATGGATTGAACGGTACTTGATGTCGAAGATGTTGGTTCCTTGCTGCTTGAAGTCGGTGATGCTGGCGATGCTTGTGATGCTTGCTGCTGAAGTCGTCTTTCTGGGGTGGGTCTTCTTTTCTTCTTTTAAGAGTTGATTTCGTTTTTGTTGTTGTTTTTCAATTTTGTCTTTGAGATGTAATTTTTGTTGATGTTATTTTGTAAGCAGGTTTTTGTAATTTTTTAATGCTTTTTTCAGCACTGTAGGCACTTTATTTTGCTTAGCTCTTTGGCTTTTAGCATTTATAGGCACTTTCCAAATTTTTGGATTTTTTGCAATTTTATTTCTCTTGTGGATTTATTCTTTTTCCAATGCAAGAGTATTGCATTTGTAATTAGGCACTTGTCACAAATGTTATTTTGTGGGCACTTTTTTTTTTTAAATGCACTTTTCACAAAATGGCCACGGACACGCCTTACCAACTTATTGGTTTTAATATATAAATCACTATATTTCTTTATATATTAATCCGATGTTAAGGCCTCGGAAACGCCCTACTGACTTTAGCAACCTGTAGCTCTTAAAAAACAGAATCTTTAAGGTGCTTAAAAACAAAAAAGACTCTTTGCTTGTCTTTTTGCTTTTATTTTGTTCAACACTTTTGTCTCTTACCTCTGGTGGGGGAAAACAATCGTGTGAATCTGTTTGCAACCTGTAGCTGCAAGTGTCTAGCACTTGACAGAATCTTTAAGGTGCAGAATATCTCTGAGTCTCTTACCACTGGTGGGGGAAAACTGCAGAGTAGTCTGGCCAATTGTTCCGCAAGGAATCAAAGGCTCGAATGACCAAAATGAAAGGGTTCCAATTCGCCAACTGATCCGCAAGGAATCAAAGAGGCTCGAAGGACCAAAATGAAAGGGATTCCTGTAATAAGGAAAACAACCTTCACGTTTGAGTTCTGTATAAAAACTGATTTATTTTTCTAAGTCTTCGCTTACGTAACTAACATGAAATTCTTATGATATACTTATCTATGGTCTACGCAGAGACCACATCTGCTTGCCTGAGCGGGAGCCTTATCAACGGTCTCCTGCAAGGCGACCCTTTGTGCAGTGTGAGAACTATATTTATGGTCAGGCTCAAGTGGCCTGTACTTAAGATTACAAGTGTTAGCACTGCACCCTTGTAGGGTTTGAGTTACAGATCGTTATTTACGGCTCTAGATCAATTAACATATTGACATGTAACGAACTCGTAAAGTATTAGATTTAATATAAAAAGTGTTCTTCTTGAACAATTTGAAACCACTATTTTTTTCTCAAATTCAGTAATTGTCTGTGCTGGCTACTATGATATTTTTCACGAAAAAACCAGTAATTTTCAATCGCGTTTGGGGGGGGTCAAACGTCATTGTAGACCACAAGTTTGTTCGGCAATGTTCCTTAGAATCCTTTAAAGATTACGTTCCCCCTATACGATTCATAACTTTTTTCGGCCCCATACAAATCGACCCGCCCTAATATATATTCTTGATCAGGATCACTAGCCGAGTCGATCTAGCCATGTCTTTCCGTCTGACCGTCTGTCTGTCAGTCTGTCTGTCAGTCTGTCTGTCTGTCTGTCCGTCCGTATGAACGCTGAGATCTCGGAAACTATAAAATCTAGAAGATTGCAATTTTGCATGCAGATTTTAGGAGTTCCTACGCAGCGCAAGTTTGTTTCACCACGCCCCCCCTAACGCCCACAATCGCCATAAACGATTTTCAAATGTGTCTGTTAAAAATTTTTAAACCCAATTTTATAGTGTTTATTAATACCTATCGAAATGTAGAAGACATTTTTCAAATCGGACCATTTATTAAAAAGCTATACGCAATCAAAATCTCTAAAGACCGATTTTTAAGGGGATACGACCACAGCCCAAACCTACAGTGGCTACAGCAGCCAAATTTTTGCACGGTATTCCATTGGGGGCGTAGGCGCCCACTAAGATCCGACATGCCCCCCAGTGGCCAAAAACAGCTCCAACATCCATATTTAGAGCAAAAAAGAATTAGATGTACTTAAGCTTAACTTCTAAAGTGGTTGGAATTTCGAAATTTGGATTTTGCAGAATTTTAGGTCTTGAAAAGGCCTAATTAGAAATCTAAAAGAAATTTCGATATCCCCCATAATTTGGGGGCTACATTTAAAATTAACTTTTCGATTTTAAAAATCTAAACCACTGCTCCGATCAATATGCTTTTTAGATCATTAGTTATTTTATGGCCCAAATGCTTAAGTTTTATTTTTCAAGTTTTTTCAAGTTATTGCGTTGCATTTTGTGGGAGCCTGCCGAGAGGGCGAAACCCAGAGAGCGGATGCCAAGAGAGCGACGGCCGAGAGAGCAACAGCCAAGAAAACTGACGAGAGGGTGGGGTAGTGCTGTGTGGGATGGTGAGGGGAAAAGGGCAATTTAAGTTCAAATTTGTTTTGGATTTTAAAAACTTAAACTGCTGTTCCGATCAATATGATTTTCGATCAATAGTCAGTCCTGTTGATCAAATGCTCAGGTTTTATTTAAAAAAAAATATTTTTCATTTTGTAGAAGAAGAAAGAGCCTTATTTAATTTCCACCATGGAAAAAAATAAAAAATTACTACAAATTCTGTAAGCAAAGCCAAAATGTTTCCAAGTTAATTCTTAATCTTAAGATTCGAACTTTTGACCAAATACGTATGTACATTTGTATATTTGGATATGTTTTGATTTGCTTATATGTACAATACATGTACAATACAATACATACACACAATGTGTTTGTATGTTTCTACTTAAATACAAATAAAAATATTCATTTCCTTTCGGCCAATGCAAAATTTGTCGAGCTTAAAATTAATAATTATCAATCAAATGTGGAATCGGAAATAAGTTACTTCGCTACTTTTGTATGAGATGCCAATCTCCCTTGATAGAACCTTGCATAGTATTCCGAAACCTTGTATCCCGTTTCATACACTCCATATAGATTATTTGGGCCCCTTACCGAGTATAATTTCAAAGAGAAAACATCTGCTAGTGGTTATTGATGCTTTTACCAAGTTTATCAAACTCTTTCCTGTAAATACAACTAGTACAAGAGAAGCGAGAGATGCGTTGAGTAAATACTTTGATTTTTATAGTCGACCCCAAAGAATTATATCGGATCGCGGTACTTGTTTTACGTCACTCGAATTCACAACCTTTTGTCAAGAACGGGACATTGAGCATATAAAAGTAGCTACGGGAGCACCTCAAGCTAATGGCCAGGTAGAGCGTGTGAACCGCGTGTAAACTCCCATGTTAGGGAAATTAACAGAACTTCTTAGTCAGTCCGATTGGTATAAGCTACTTAATAAAGTCGAATATGCAACTAATAACGCAGTGCATAGTAGCACCCAGGCACCGCCAAGTGTTTTATTGTTTGGAGTAGTACAAAAGGGACCTGTGGTGGATGAGCTTTCTGAATACTTGGAGAGTAAATTCAATAATGAACCTAGAGATCTGGTCAGCATCCGTGAGCACGCAGCTGTCAATATTCAGAATTCCCAAAAGAGAAACGAAGAGTTATATAGTAGAAAGCAGAGCTCCTCGAGAATATCAAATAGGGTATTATGTGGCTATAAAAAATGTCGATACCACTGCAGGAATAAATAAGAAGTTTGCTCCTAAGTACCGTGGACCTTATAAGATAAGTCGTGTGTTTGATAATGATAGATACGAGGTCGTTGATATTGATGATTGCCAGTTAACGCAAATGTCATTTAGAGGTGTTTTAGAACCAGCTAGACATAAACCTTGGATAAGTAATGTTAATGAAACTGTTGCCCTTTGTTTGTAAAGATCGTGGTCGATCTGTAGCCAGGTCGGCCGAATGTAAATAGTGTAAATATTGTATTAATTAGATAAGGTAACACTAAGAAACAACACATGTAATTATCGATAAGAAGATGAACGATGGATCGATTGTTAATAATAAGAGAATATGGTAAAGATTTTACAATTTCTATCTTTAAAACTGGAGTTTATGCCTCAAAAACTGAATATTTGCCCATAGTGCAAGGGCTAGGCTGCTTACCAGTAGTCTTCTTAAGCGTGTTAGGAGTATCTCCTGCACCTGCTGTAAAAAGGATGGAGAGATCTTATCTAATCCAGGTGACTTAAATGTTTGGAAGGCTCCGATATCCCATTTAAGTTTCTCGGGCGTGACTATAGACTTGGCTGTCGCCCAGTCACTTGCTACTGTCCTAAGAGTGTTATTGTGATCTCGCATAATGTTTTCCGTACTGGGAGTACTTCCCGGGTATTGAGTCTCATAAAGAAGTTCTAGTTTCTCCCGATCCGTGGGAGTAAAGGTGTTATTACCTTTCTTCAGGGATAAATTACTATCCCGTGCACTTTTAGCCTTTGCCTTGTGCAGTCTCACGCCTTCGTTGACGTTACTTACTCACAGAAATCCCTGTAGTTCTTCCGTTTGGCTTTCCTGATTTCTGTCTGCCTTAAGGACAGCTGTCTTCAAAGGCATTTACTATTTCGTGTCCTAGACTGTCTACTGCTGTATCTAGTTCCAAGGGGTGTCTAGGGTATCCTGACGGTTCGTTGAAAAGATTTTGCTCTAGAGTCGACCTGAATTTATCCCAGTGGGTTTTCCTATGATTTCTTTCAGGCTTGCATCTTTATACCCGTTACTCGTAGAGTAAAAGGGTATATTGTATTCGTGCAAAAGTATGTAACAGGTAGAAGGAAGTGTTTCCGACCCCATAAAGTATATATATTCTTGATCAGGATCACTAGCCGAGTCGATCTAGCCATGTCTGTCTGTCCGTCTGTCTGTCCGTCTGTCTGTCTGTCTGTCTGTCTGTCTGTCTGTCCGTCTGTATGAACGCTGAGATCTCGGAAACTACAAAAGCTAGAAAGTTCGTATTAATAATGTAGATTCTGGGGTTTCCTACGCAGCGCAAGTTTGATTCAGCGAAGTGCCACGCCCCCCCTAACGCCCATAATCGCCTTAAACGATTTTAAAATGTGTCTGGCGGCCACATCTTTTACCATTTTAAAAATGTTTAAATAAAATTTGTTAGTGTTTATCAATACCTATCGAAATGTAGAAGACATTTTTTAAATCGGACCATTCAATAAAAAGTTATGTGTAATCAAAGTTTTATATCTCCATCTCCCTCGCACTCCTGACTATAGCGTTCTCTCTTGTAACATCTGCCTCCCCGCAACTGTCATCCAGGATGAGCTCCTGGGCCAGCTCTTGGGATGACATGGGGTGTCCATCCCCTTGGTCGTCCCCAATCTCCATGCTCGCGGCAGATTGACTGTCCAGCTCCTGACCAGCTCCCCACTCTGCGACGTTGGCTCCACACTCAGTGGTTTGAGGATATCCTCGACAGCCTCGCAGGAGTCCTCGTTGGACGCCTCTTCCGGAGCTTTCTTGTTCTTTTTCAGACCGCTCAAGGAGACGTGGCCATTGAATTGGTGGTCACACTCCACTATCTCATCCCTTCCGGTCTGATCCATCCCTACAAAGCGGCTCCTAATTATATCCGACTTAATTTGATTTTTTTATGTCAATCCGTTCTGGGTGAATTTTGCTACTGACCGTATTTTATAGGGTCCGCTTATATTAATAAATAAATCTAATATTAATAAATAAAAATTTAAAAAAAAAATTTTTTTTAAGGTTTTTTTATTAGTGAAACCGTAAGCCGATCTGATTACGACCGCTTAAAGTAAAGTTACTGTTGCAATTTTACGAAAACGTGTTTAAATCGAGAATCGCGTAAGCTTTGTGTTAGTTCATTATAACCGTTACTCGTAGAGTAAAAGGGTATTTTGTATTTTCGTGCAAAAGTATGTAACAGCTAGAAGGAAGCATTTCCGACCCTATGAAGTATATATATTCTTGATCAGGATCATTAGCCGAGTCGATCTAGCCATGTCCATCTTTCCGTCTGTATGAACGCTGAGATCTCGGAAACTACAAAATCTAGAAAGTTGGGATTAGCCACACATATTCTTGGGCTTCCTACGCAGCGCAAGTTTGTTTCAGCCGAAGGCCAGGCCCCCCTTAATGCCCACAATCGCCTTAAGCGATTTTAAAAGGTGTCTGGCGCCCACACCTTTAGAGATTTCGGAAAAGTAAAAATGCAGTTTTATTGTTATACCTATGGAAATGTAGAAGAAACTTTTCATTCGTAAAAAGTTATGCCCGATCAAAGTTTTATGTCTCCATCTCCCTCGCACTCCCTTTAGTTGAGTAACGGGTATCTGATAATCGGGGCACCCGACTATAGCGTTCTCTCTTGTTTTTTATGGTTACGTATTGAAGAAACACCTAACTAACTAACTATTGGGTGGGCAAGAAAGTCATGTCGTTTTTTTTGTAATCGTTTTTAATCTTATTTATTTACGACTAATCGAGCACCAGGGTCACACCTTTTAGTATCGTTTTAAAGCTTATTGTCTTAGGTACTATCGATGAAAATTTGGTAATTATTCGATAACATTTGTGGAAGCTATAGCAAATTAAACATGGAGGATCAAAGTGAGCATTTTCGGCATATTTTGCTTTTTTATTTCCGAAAAGGAAAAAAAAGCGGTTGAAGCTCGCGAACAATTGTGCGAAGTGTATGGTGAAGATGCCATGAGTGATCGCCAATGTCAGCGCTGGTTTGCCAAATTCAGGCTTGGAGATTTTGGAGTTAAAGACGCCCCACGTTCTGGTCGACCATCGGGCGTTTTTGACGAACAAATTCAGGCTTTGCTGGATGAAAACCGGCGTTATTCAACGCGGGAGATGTCAGAGAAGCTCAGTGTGTCGCATACAACGGTTGAAAACCATTTGAAGAATCTTGGCTACGTAAACAAGCTCGATGTTTGGGTTCCGCATAACTTAAAGGAAATTCAACTAACTAAGCGTATCAATATCTGCCATTCTCTGCTGCAACGGATTAAAAACGATCTTTTTTTGAAGCGGATCATTGCTGGCGACGAAAAGTGGGTTGTTTACAATAATGTCCAACGAAAAAGATCATGGAGCAAGAAAGATGAGCCAGCCCAAGCCACATCAAAGGCCGATATCCATCAGAGGAAAGTTATGCTGTCTGTTTGGTGGAATTGGAAGGGTGTAGTGCACTTTGAGCTGCTGGGACGGAATGAAACCATCAATTCAGATGTGTACTGTCGCCAGCTATCCAATTTGGCGGAAAAAATTAAAGAAAAGGAGCCGGCACTAGCTAATCGCAAGGGTATAGTCATTCACCATGACAACGCTAGGCCCCACACATCTTTGGTCACTCGGCAAAAATTAACGGAGCTGAATTGGGCAGTGCTACCACATCCACCTTATTGTCCGGATTCGCTCTCTTCAAAACTCTTTGAATGGTAAAAACTTTGATTCAGATGAGGCTGTCGAAAACCACTTGTCTCGATTCTTTGCTGGAAAAGACCAAAAGTTCTTCGAGCGCGGAATTATGCAGCTGACCGAGAGATGGTCATTAGTGGTCGAACAAAACGGCCAATACATAATTGATTAATTTTAAGTCCTGATATAAATAAATCATCTTTGAAAATATTGAAAAAAAACGACATGACTTTCTTGCCAACCCAAAAATTTAATAACTAACGCAATTTTACCCGCTCTGATGATCTGACAATTTACTACGAAGTAATAAATACAGGTATCTGATATTGAACAACTATCGGAAATCCAAAAATTGTTGATACTGAACCAATAGTTAATAAGTTAATTGGCTAGGTTAGTTACGGGCTTATGAGAGTCGATACCCTCGACTATAGCGCTCCTTTTTGTTTTATGTAGAAAATGTATGCCAAGTTTGAAAATTATCGGTTAAGTCGTAAGTCGAGGTTTCCAAAAAACCACTTTACTTTAACGCAATGGTTTTGCATTGGGATATATTTTTATAAATATTCTTTTATTTGTTTATTTAAAGATGTTATACACACCTCAGAATGGACTTTCGGATTGTTTTAAATATTTTAGTGGATGCCCTCGAAAGAACAAAATCAATGCCACCAGAAGAAAACCGAAATCAAGTTATGTAAGTATTATAGAGGTTGGTTTTAATTGTTATTTGGTCTAAGTTCTTTTAAAATGGACGGAAAATAAGTTAAATCGGACTGTAATTGATTAAAATAACATGCATAAACAGTTTCTAAAAGTTTGGAGTACTTTTGTTGTGAGTTTTAATGACTTTTAAAAGTGTCCCAACTTACAGACCTCTTTTTCAAAATATTGTTTTTTCGCACTGTCGAAATGGAAAATTAAAAACAAAAGGTTTACCAACTTACAGACCTCTCCCCTATAGTTATCGTGTCTTAATATAAAGGAGTAGAAGTTGATTTCCGTCATGTTCCCTTATATGTTGTTTTTTAGTTGCCAAAAATCAAAAAGCCTACTTCCTACAAAGTTACAATATATTTTCTTATATTTGTTTGATTATTCCTATGGGAGCCTTAAGATATAGTGGTCCGATCCGACATATGTTCTACCTGAATAGAAAGAAGACTTTCGGGAAAGTTTCATCGCGATAGCTTTAAAACTGAGAGACTAGTTCGCATAGAAACGGACAGACGGACATGGCTAGATGGACTATTGGTGCTGATCAAGAATGCTGATCGGAAACGTCTCCATCACTGCGTTGCAAACTTCTGAATAAAATTATAATACCCTCAGCAAGGGTATACAAATTGGATCTGCATCGTGCTTTAGAAGAGGTGTGCATTAAGATAGAATTTTTTTGAAATTCGGCACCAAAGGACTCTCGGTGAAATGCGAAATAGCATGATTAACATGTTAATCACACAGTTTTCAACCAAAAAATACAATGTTTTTAATTTTGTGCTTTACTTGTGAAATATGTCAAACCACAGGAGACTCCAAAGTGTGGAGCTATACAATCCATAAGGTAATTTTATACCCGTTACTCGTAGAGTAAAAGGGTATATAGAATTCGTGCAAAAGTATGTAACTGCTATAAGGAAGCGTTTCCGACCCTATAAAGTATATATATTCTTGATCAGGGTCAATAGCCGAGTCGATATGTCCGCCTGTCTGTCCGTCCGTATGAACGCTGAGATCTCGGAAACTACAAAAGCTTGAAGGTTGGGATTAATCACAGATATTCTTGGGCTTCCTACGCAGCGCAAGTTTGTTTCATCCGGGCGCCACGCTCACTCGTACCACAACAGTCTCTTTAAAGAACTTTTAAAAAAGCCAGGCGCCCACGTCCTTACAGATTTTGTCAAATTTGAAATGCCATTTTGTTGTGTCTAATAATATTTATCGAAATGTAAAAAAAAATTTTAAAATCGGACAATCGATTAAAAAGTTGAGCAAAAAATGAAATGGCCACTAGATGGCGCTGATGACTGCGTATCTCCATCTCCTTCGCACTCCCTGTAGCTCAGTAATGGGTATCTGATCGTCGAAATACTCGACCATAGTGGTCTCTCTTGTTTTTTTTTATTGATTCACGGTTTATTTGAAATATTTTTTTGTACGTTTCCAAGGTTGCGGGGGCCTTTTTGGCAGTACGTTGTTTTTGTTTTTTGTTCCCGAACACAGCTCTCGGAAAAACTACGCCAGCAGAACCAGACGGGGAGAGAGCAAAGAGCAGAGAGAGTCATTTGAAGCGAAAGAGAGGCGGTCAAAGTTTTATCCCTGGCTTAGAAACACATGATCAAAATTTCAAAATTTGGATACCAGAACGGTTTATTATTTAATTGCAATTCTAATTTTAAATTTTAAATAATTTTTTAAATGGTTTTCAAGGTTAGGAGAGCAGGAAAAAATTTCAGTCGTCACATTTACATGTAAAAAACGAAACGACACACACACACTCATCGGCAAGTCGACATGTACATATGTTCGTAAAATGTCCCCTAATTTCACAACTAGGATAAAATAACGGATCACCTAATGGATGCAATTCTAAATCAAAAGGTGTAGGTAGGCCGTAGAATATTTAGGAGTAAGTGTTTCTGGGCTCTACTCTACACCTGTAAAAAAATTATAAAAACGATTCGTGCTGTAGCAGCTAGCTTATTTTTCGTCAAGTATAATCATTTTTAAATTCTAACTGCCTAAACACGGCACCACCGCCAGCAAAGTGAACCAGGGAAAAAACTTCCACTAAGCTAGGTCTTCCAACAGATAGGCTTTTAAAAAAAATATGTCAGAAGTTTGCTAAGAATTCTTTAAAAACCGTATGGCTGAACTGGAGAATCGCATTACGACCAAAATTACTGTTACGCTGCACGCTATTGACAGTGATATGTCGGAACTCGTGAAGAGAGTCGAGGGTTTGGAGAGTGAGGTTGCGGAAATCCGTGCTTGCAAGACCAAGTCAAACGCCTAAAGTCTGCATCTGAGTTGCAGGAAAATGAAGGGTAGCTTGTGATCTCCGCCTTTATGGGGTACCATTTAATCAAGGCGAAGATGTGAGGGCATTGTTTCACACCCTTAGCTTTAACCTTAAAGTTACTCCCACCCCGAGAATTCGAGATATATTCCGGATGAAACCCCCTAGAAACGGTCGTTCTATAGTTGACCCTATAATAATGATCAAGTTCGATAAATCATGACGGTGGTTTTGCTATTTTTGTCCGTAAACTATTTAAATGTAAAGTTATATGTCAGCAAGAGTTAGAGAGTGCAATAGAATACTTATTTGTAAAGTACGAGGAACAAATTCACAAAACATTCTTATTGGCTGTGCCTATAGACCACTTCGTACTACTTGCTACTCAGATCTACTTGCCAATCTGACCGCCCTAACATGGACTTACAAAAATTTTGTTTTAACCGGTGCACACTGGGGCGAAAAAAGTGCCTTAAATCAGCGGAGCCCTATAGCGTCCATCTTTTGATGGAATATTGTTAAAGGCAATTTTTTTTTAAAGAAATTTTAAGAAAAAAAAATATAATTAAATTACTTATAATTTAACTTGATTTAAAAAAAAAAATTAATCAAATCGGTTAACTATATCTTATAGCTGCTATATAAACGCTTATTACAGAGTGGTATACCTCGGTTCTATTTCAATATTTGTTTATATAAATCGGCATAAAGTCATTATTATACCCGTTACTCGTAGAGTAAAAGGGTATATTGTATTCGTGCAAAAGTATGTAACAGCTAGAAGGAAGCGTTTTCGACCCTATAAAGTATCTATATTCTTGATCAGGGTCACTAGCCGAGTCGATATAGCCATGTCCGTCTGTCCGTCTGTCTGTCTGTCCGTATGAACGCTGAGATCTCGGAAACTACAAAAGCTAGAAGGTTGAGATTTCCCACACATATTCTTGGGCTTCCTACGCAGCGCAAGTTTTTTTTAAAAAGGTGCCACACCCCTCTAACGCCCACAATCGCCCACTAACGATTTTAAATGTGTCTGGCGCCCACACCTTTAAAGATTTCCGAGAAGTATAAATGCAATTTTGTTGTGTATATTTATACCTATCGAAATGTAGAAGACATTTTTCAAATCGGACCATTCATTAAAAAGTTATTCGCAATCAAAAAAATGTTATATATCCATCTCCCTCGCACTCCCTTTAGCTGAGTGACGGGTATTAGATAGTCGGGACACAAACCCGACTATAGCGTTCTCTCTTGTTATTTATCAATTTAACCGTATGTTTACCTTTTTTTTAAATCGGTCAATGATATCTTATAGGTGTCATAAAATCGGTCAAGGAAATATTGAATATTTTCAAAAAATCTAATAGTAATCGGTATTTATTTCATATCTTTATTTTGAGTGAAATAACACAATTTAAAATTTAAAACCTAAGTTTGTTTATTATTTTATCATTATCTTCATCAATACCTTCAGATAAGTCAAATATCTTCATGATGTAAGGGCGCGCGGATGAAGCAGGGCTGACGATATTTCAAATTATGAACATTTCTTGCTAACTTAAACTGCGGTTTTCTCAGAATAGGTACAAATGTTGTATAAAATGTTGTGCAAATGTTGTAGTCAAAAAAATGTTGTATATACCAGGTATCTGTACCAGTTTTCTCGCTACATGATCTTATCTACTCCATAACTTATTGGCACTTAAAAGATATATACTATACGCTACATTGTATACAATTCCCAATGTTGATTCAAAGCTAGAGTTCTTTAACAATAATAATGATCTTCTATACAATAAATATGACCCACTCAGAACAAAACAAATTAAACCAAATGGGAATGCATTAGCATGGAAATAAAAAACCTTAAATGACAGAATACTTGCACAAGCAATACAATTCCTCGACAATTAAGGTCAATAAGTCATGCTGGTTAGCTAAAAGAAAATTCTATCAACATATATTTAATAATGTGTCATTTGGAAAAGAATTCTGGAAGAACATAAAAAGTATTGGAGTAGGAAAGCAACGACAAGAGACAGAGACAGCCTGCCATTTTAATGCTAATTAATTAAATAATAATAATCAAACTAACAACCCGTACCTGAACACATTGCCAAACAACAGTGATACTAGCTTTAGTTTTGTTTGCGTGTGTGTGATGTCATACAGTCTATGATAAACATAAAATCAAATGCAATAGGTCTCGATAATACACATCCAAAATTTTTACTTATCCTTGACCCCAGGCTACTCCCATACATAACACACATATTTAATACCGCAATAACATCTTCTACATTTCCAAAATGCTGGAAGACATCCAAGTACTTACCATACCAAAAACAAAGGGTTTTCGGAAAAACCGTAGTTGTATGACAGCAATTTTAAAAATCTGAAAGGATATTCGCATGAAAACTGATAATAGGCAAGATACATTTCTAACACTGCTAGACTATAGCAAGGCTTTCGACACTGTCGATCATTTTATTCTGTGCACTAAGTTAGAAAAACTATATAATTTTTCAAACCCAGCTACAAGCTTGGTAAGAACATACCTAATGGGCCGATCTCAATGGGTTGTAACGGAGTCTGAGACCTCCGAATTTTTATTCACTAAGCGTTGTGTACCCCAAGGGTTGATCCTTGGACCATTACTGTTTTCGATATATGTGAATGATCTTCCAAATGTCTTGTCTAATTGTGAAGTGCAGATGTATGCTGACGATATGTAAATGTATTGATGTCAGTAATAGTGAACTTAAACTACTATGCAATTGGGCGAGAAATAATGTATCCAAATAAATCCAAAAAAATATAAATTTTTGATTATTAAAAAAAAAGAAATAAACGCACAATTGCAAAGACTCATGGATTGAATACGTAAATCAAGATAATAACCTCGGAATTGTGTTCAACAATATCCTTACGTGGTCCAACCATATAATAATTATATAATTGGTAAGACGTATTGTCAACTACGGCAAGTGAAACTGATCCAGATTATTCCACCACCCCATTGTAAAATTGTATTAGCTAAGTCGATAATAATCCCATCATTATTATACTTGATTGAAATATTTGGAAAGTGTGACTCAATAAGTAGAAATAAATTGACCGTCGTTTTCGTTCCTCAACTTTGCACAGTCAACGAATAATATAATACCAACAAGAATCCACTATTCCTCGAGCGAAAACCACTTCTTTGCATGGAATAATGCAATAATTTACCACACAGTTTAAAGAATACAAGAAGTGCTTGACAGTTTCGGAAAGCATTTTTATTGAAGTTAAAAAATACCTAACGCACAACCACACACAACTAATTATAAATGCTAGAACTAATTATAGATAGGTTAGGTTAGGTTAGCGCGGCGGCTGACACAAGGTCAGCCCACTTAGGCCATCACTGGCCCATTGTGATACCGCAATGGATCATAAGTACCCTTTTACCACGAAGTTAGAAAGAGTCCCAGCCCGTTTCTCTTATGAAACTTGATATTTTCTTCGGGTGGACAGCTGCTAATTCAGCTAGATTGTGAATAAAATATTCTCCTATATATTTTTTCCTGCGCCTGATTAGGGCCACACAGTAGCAGAAGAAGTGCTCTACTGATTCTACTTCTTCCTCGTTTTTGCAACTTCTGCAGAAGTCATTGTTGAGGACGTTTTAACGGGATGTGTGGGCTCCTACGAGCCAGTGGCCTGTAATTGCTCTAATCACAGCTGAGCACTGTGTGCGGTGTAGACTGAAAAGCCTTTTTGTACTTTTGGCGTCAACTTTAGGCCATGTTTGGCGACTAATGTTGCAGTGAGTGCTATTGTTCCACATTTCTTGTTCAAGGGATCTGAAAACTTCCCTCGTCCTGAGCTTAAAAGTAGCTAGGGGCATACGGAAGTCCTCTTTGTCTGGAAGGAAAACTGTGGTAGTGCCGCGCCTGGCCAGTTCATCAGCTATTTCGTTCCCCTCAATATTTTGGTGCCCTGGCACCCAGACTAGGAAGATAACGAACAGCTGTGCCATCTCTTGAAGAGATTTGCGGCAGCTGTTCACTATCGTCGAGTTTGAGGATAGCGCGCGAAGTGACTTTATTGCTGCCTGACTGTCTGAGTAAATGTTAATTACTTCGTTTATAAGGCTAGAGTGGCGTAGGCAACTATGAGCTTCGCTTATGGCGAGAATCTCTGCCTGAAAAACGCTGCAGTGGTCCGGAAGACGGAAATGTATTTTGATACTGAGTTGTTCGCAGAAGACTCCTCCTCCAAATCGATTGTCAAGTTTGGAGCCGTCTGTGAAGAAATTTATACAGTCATTTTGTCCAAAGGGACTTGCCGTCCAGGCCTCCCTAGAGGGAAAGACTGTTTTTAACGTTGTAGAAGTGTATTCTACGGGTGTGCAATAATCTGTTAATTGCATGTTTGCGCTTACTGATAGGATGGATGAGTGCCTGTATTGATGGAATGTCAAGCAGTTTGAGTCTTTTAGACGTCGTGATGTGATGGTGGCGGTTTCTTTTGCCACTAGTAGAATTGGATATGCTAGTAATAGCGTTGAGCTTCACTAGAGGTTGTTCTAAACTACTCTCTGCACCTTGTGAGCGCCTTTAGTTTAGAACTATACAGCAGCGCTGGCCACCAAATGGATACCCCGTACATGAGGATGGGTCTTACTATGGCGCTATATAACCAGCTAACTACAGACGGGGACATCCCCCATTTAAGGCGTACTGCCTTTTTGCAAGTGAAGAGTGCAATGTTAGCTTTTCGCACTCCAGTTCCAGTTAAGTTTCTTGTCTAGTACAAGCCCCAAGTATTTTGCACTATCGCTAAACTCTAGAACGGAACCATTTAATTTTGGGGCGGATAACTTTGGGATCTTATACTTCCTGGAGAAAAGAATAAGGTCGGTTTTACTTGGGTTTACGTTTAACACACTGTCAGATGCCCATTTTGACAGTTTTCTTAGTTTAATTGTCATAATGTCACAGCATAACAACGACATCGTGTGTGTTTACTGCTAGGTTCCATAGAAGCGGAGAGAGTACCCCCCCTTGAGGAGTAAAGCTCCTTCTATGTCCGAGAAGGCGGCTAGGGAATACTCCGTGTTTTGCAGGGATTTTTCTATACTGGATGTGACAGAGTGAAGTGCTGTTCCTGTCGTTTTGCCTTTACGGTATGCGTGCTGAGATTCAGATAGCAGAGAGGGATTGATTGATGTTTTCAGGTGTAGCCCAATCAATCTTTCCAAGGTTTTTAGAAGGAAGGAGGACAGGCCTGATGGCCTGAGATCCTTCGGTGTTGTATGAGAGGCTTTGTGCCGGCCTTGGGTATTAAAACTACTTTGGACGTTAGCCAAGAATCGGGAATTTGGCCTAACGCCGTAATGTTTGTGAAGATGGCTTTTAGCAAAGGGACAGCAAGATCTTCCCCTTGCTGCAACTGTGCCGGGAGTACCCCATCAGGACCTGGAGATTTGTAGGGAGCGAAGCTGTTTATAGCCCATTTAATGTTGGATTCAGTCATAATGCTCTAACCGGGTGGCATGGACCTAAGGTGTTTCCTGGAAAATGCCTATATAGTAATATCATTTGAGTTTCTTCCCTAGAAGAAGTCCACGAGTCGTCCTGTTTCTTGAGATAGCACAGATTCGAGGATGACTTTGAGAGTACATTTGGTAATCCGGCAGCTTCCGAAGAGGATTCAATTCCCGAACAGAATTTTCTCCAGTCCTCTCTTTTTGCCTGCCTAATGAGCTTTTTACATTGAGCTAGACTGTGTTTATATTCTGAACAGTTTTGTTCACAACTTAGTCTTTTTGCTCCGTTGAAGAGCTTCTTACATTCCACCTTAAGCTTGTCTATTTCTGGTTCCCACCAGGGTGGTTTCCATTTTCCTCTCGGCTTGCTGATTGTACAGGATGCTTTATATGCACTATTAAAGGCTTCAGTGAAGGCTGTCGTGAGATAAGATGAGAGGAGAAGGAGTGTTCTTTACAAACGTTCCACCCTTTAAGCTGGTCATACATAAAGTTTAGGTCTATGACCTCCTCCCTGTCCTTGATTACAAAAGTTAGGTAAGTGGAAAGAAGGTATTCAATAAGTAACTCACCGCTCTCATTTGTGTTGGTGCTGCCCACATGGTGGGCATTTGCGTCGCCTCCGATCATCAGGCCAGTGCCACAATCGTCGCAATCCTTTACGAGCTCCCTCAGTTTGCGACCCAGTATCGGGTCCATAATGTCGTACGCTGTCTTGGAACTCCAGACTTATCGATGTAGTGTCGGCTTCGCTGTAATTATAAAGCGTAAATGCACTAAGGTGCCTTGTAGCTAAAATGCAAGTACGGGTTTTACCTTCTCCTTGAGCTGCGAGCAGCTTATATTTTGGGGTGCTGAGTCCAGAGATCCTATTGGATACAATCCAGGGTTCCTGGATCAGCACTAGGTCGGCTTCGTCTCTCGCTAGACGAAGCATAAGGGCAGCAGAGGCTGCTTTACAGTGGTGGACCCGACCACTAGAGACATCATGCAGATTCGCCTCTATCACCGTCACGTCAGCTTCCAGGTAATCTTCGAAGTCCTCTAAGTTTTCACTCGTGGAGTCGGTACCTCCCTGACCCAGCTTACAGAAGCCCTGGAGAAGGGATGCCTCGGATATCATCGACTCGCATTCCTCGTCCTCTTTGCCTGGCTCCTCCATATCGGTGGCCAGCACCTCTTCGACACCAGGCTCGTCCTTTCGTTTGGTGTCCGACTTATACGCCCTGATACGCACCGAGCTAAAACCAAAGTTTAGCTCTCCGTGCATAGCTTCTATGGGAGCGGTCGCGTCCTTGACGTTACCCTGGTAACACCCTGCATCTTTGCAGATTGGTCCGCTTCCAGCACCTCGAAGCAATGTACAGACAGTGCTGCCTCAACCCACTTCCACTGCACAGTGGTTGGGCTTGTATGAAGCTGCGGTCAAAAATACTTCTGGTGGTGATATCGCTATGAAATTTTGTATAAAATTGTTTTAAACATAAACCAAAAAAATTGTGTGCATCGGCCCACTATATCTTATAGCTTCCATACAAACGGATTGTGCCACTTTTAATAAAATTGGGTTTTCAAGACTTACTTTTAATATTTCTCCCCAAAAGTAAAAACAATCATTTATTAATAAAATATAAAATTTATTCATCTAACAACAAATGCACACCAGGTTATAATTTGTTTTTTTTAGTGCATGGTAAGAGTATTTGCCACGTTATAAAAGGGTCTGAGCTTGAGAGCAATCTATTCACCAAATCCCTGTTTGTGTCAACTCTTGACGTTTTCCTAGTGTGGTGTTCTCTAAACTTTTTAATGTCCTAATTTTTCGATTCAGCAGCTTCTTCAGACAACTCTCCGATCGAAAAAAGCGCATGTCTGATAATTTCAGAACCATGTACAAGAACTTTGTGAACTGATGGTGGGAGTACCATGGGTACAATTTAATCAGCATTCTGGCGGTGTCAAGTGCGTATCCGAATTTTTCTGCACTTATTGTATATCCATATGCCAAGCATTGCAGATGCCTAATTAAAACATTTTCGTCCAATTCTGTTATATGAGCAATTTTGTATCGCTAAAAAATGTTCGTGCTGTATTACCGTCATTTGAGGTTCCACTACCACCACTTCTCGGTTTGTCCACATGTAATCCCATTTAAGCGCGGAAGTCAACAAGCTAAGTATGCACGGTCCCAGAATGCACAAAATGTATACGTGCAATCTCAAGGTACACCTGATGTTTTTTTTGCGAAAGCAGCCAGATCTTCATTTGGGCCACTCAACACAAATTGGGGAGTTTCATACGCCAGTGCCCCAAAAACAGGACTTGCCAATCAGACGGGGTTCCCACAAGCTCTGAGCAAAACAGTCATTGCTATTCTATGTATTTAAATCGATGTAAATTCGAATTTTCAAATGATCCGAAGCAGTTTTATAACTTTGTTAATGCCAAGCGTAAGTCTTCGGCATTGCCTTCATCGGTACGTTTAAACACAAAAACAGCATCGTCGGATTCTAAAATTGCGGATTTATTTGCCGAATTTTTCCAAACTACTTATAGTTCGTCTGCTTGGTCAAATTCTATCTACCCTAACCCTTTAAATAGGGCTAATTTTATTTTTACCCCTGTAATTACCGAAAGTTCTCTCTTAAAGGATTTAGAAACAACAACGCCAACGTATTCTCCCGGTCCAGATGGACTCCCTGGATGTGTACTTAAGTTTTGTGCTTCAACCATTTGTAAACCGATTCTTAAACTTTTTCATTTGTCTATTTCATCATCAGTTTTTCCAACTATCTGGAAGGACTCTTTCATTATTCCACTCCACAAAAAGGGTGCGAAGGCGGATGCCCAGAATTATAGAGGCATTTCTAAATTGTCGGCAATTCCTAAAGCATTTGAACGTATTATTACTTCTCATTTGCAGCATTTATGTTCCTCGCTAATATCACCGTGTGAGCATGGTTTTGTTAAGCGAAGATCAACCACCACCAACCTTCTTGA
Source organism: Drosophila lutescens (assembly GCA_037075285.1). Lineage (NCBI taxonomy): Eukaryota > Metazoa > Arthropoda > Insecta > Diptera > Drosophilidae > Drosophila > Drosophila lutescens. Next base: position 33,417 of record JBAMCF010000637.1, read on the forward strand.
ATTGTCATCCATTGTAATAAATGGATATAAGAATAACATGCAGACAGACGTTATATATACAGATTTTAGTAAGGCCTTTGACTCTGTTAACCACTCTCTCCTTTTATTCAAATTAGATCAGCTTGGGTTTCCATGTAATCTATTAACTTGGATTTCAAGTTACTTGAATGGTAGGACTCAGAGGGTTATATTTAAGAGCGCTGTTTCTAAAATGATCAACGTGACATCTGGAGTTCCTCAAGGTAGTCATTTAGGCCCTTTGCTGTTTACTTTGTTTATTAACGATCTTCCCTCTATCATAGCACATTCTCGTGTACTAATGTACGCTGATGATGTTAAGTTTTGTTTATCTTATAAAGATATAGGGTCAGGTTTCAACTTACAGTCAGATATTGATCGTTTTCAGGGATGGTGTGAGTACAACCTTTTAAATTTGAACTGCCTTAAATGCAACGTTATGACTTTTTATAGGGGTACTCCTACGTTTATTAGTTATTCTCTTCAAAATACACCACTCGACCGTATATATTCAATTAACGATTTAGGTGTTCTTCTCGACCCAAAACTTAAATTTGACTGCCACATAATGGCCACTGTCAATAAAGCTATGAGTGTTCTTGGGTTTATAAAGCGTTGGTCAAAAGAATTTGATGACCCTTATACAACCAGATTATTATTTACCTCCCTTGTCCGTCCTATTTTGGAATATTGTTCTTCAGTTTGGAGTCCACAATATCAAGTGTACATCGACCGTATTGCGTCGGTACAAAAAAAATTTCTCCTTTTTGCTCTTTGTAGTTTGAACTGGGATCAAAACGTAAGGCTACCTTCCTACCAGAGTAGATTACTATTGCTTAATTTACCTACACTTGAAAACCGTAGAATAATGCTTGGTACTATTTTTATGCAAAATCTTATAAGAGGTGATATTGATTCTGTAGAACTGGTAAGCCGTTTAACTTTTAATGTACCCGTTAGACTAACACGAAATTATTACCCTCTTAATTTGCCTCGATGTACATCAAATTTTACTCTGCTTGACCCCTTTCGCGTTCTATGTAAAAATTATAACATTCTTTATCATTTAATTTGTACTTCAACATCTATCCCTGTATTAAAAACTAAAATTTTATCTCATTTGCGTCAATCTTAGTTGTAGCTTTTATAATTTTTATGTGTCCCGTCTCTATTTATTTCATGTATTTTCCTCGCGAACTCGCATTTTTTCCCTAATTGATAAAGGGTCCCGCGCGTAACAAGCACGTGCTTGGTATCGTTGGGCCACTTGATTGTACTGCTCGTAGTGCATCAACGTCCATCATATATAAAATATAATAACACCCCAGCATGCAATAGGACAAATACCAAACAGCATCGAAACCATGATGCTGACTTTACAAAAGGGTATGATGGAATTTATGTCCTTCATAAAAACAGCAATGGATAACCTTACGCAAAATCAAAACATTTTAATAAAATGGCTCACATCCCAACAATTTAAATCATCGATGTCTTGTCTTCGAATATCCATGTGGAATGCCAATGGCGTTTCACGGCACAAACTTGAAGTAACTCAATTCCTCAATGAAAACCAAATAGATGTAATGCTGCTCGCAGAAACGCATCTCACAAGTAAATACAACTTCCAAATAAGAAGTTTAAAGTTCATACTGCACAAGGCTCACGGAGGAACTGGAATCTTAATCAGGGAACGCATTCAGCACCACTTTCACCAGAGGCTTGCAACAAATTATTTGCAGGCTACATCTATAAAACTACAAGCAGGCAACGGCAGTATCACTATAGCCGCTGTCTATTGCCCACCGCATTTTACAATAACTGAAGAGAAATTCCTGGTCTTCTACAATTCACTCGGAGATCGCTTTATAGCAGGAGGAGACTACAACGCCAAGCACACGCACTGGGGATCAAGACTCGTGACCCCCAAAGGAAGACAAATGTATAAAGCAAATATAAATTTGAGCAACAAACTCGACTAAGTCTCCACTGGCAGCCCCACATATTGGCCAGCTGACCCCAGAAAACTCCCGGACTTATTTGACTTCGCTGTGACCAAGAACATCCCGAGAAACTTAGTAAGCGCCAAATCGCTATCGGACTTATCATCGGACCACTCGCCAGTTTTAATAACTCTCCTTCAAAGCCCGAAAGTAATCGAGCACCCCCTCAGGCTGACCTCGACTAGAACTAACTGGCTAAAGTGCAAAAAGTACATAAGTTCCCACATTGAACTAACACCACAGTTAGGCATAGAGAACGACATAGACTTCTGGCTGATTCCCTGGAGTCAGTACTCGTGGCAACAGCCAAAATCTCAACACCAGAAGAGACAATCGTGCGTATTCGAAGCATTCGAAGCAACTCTTTAATGAAGCCACCCGTAGACTCAGCAAAGCCCTCAAGCAAGAAGAGGAGCTTGCGCAGCGCTGGTACACCGAGAAACTGACGCCGACCAGTACAAAGCACCCTTTGTGGAGAGCTTACCCAAATTTAAGCTCTTCTTTAGATTCAGAATTAGAAACTCTTCGGCACTTGGGCCCGAAGTGACGAAGACAGGGCCGAAACATTTGCTACACCTACGAAATGTTTTTCAGCCAAACGCCGCCACAAACTCTTTTCAACTACCGCCGTCATTAGGAAGCAACTAAAACTAAACAAGGCTCCAGGGGGCGACCTAATAACCCCAAAAATAATAATTGAACTTCCAAACTGCGCAGTGGATGTTATATGCAAGCTATTTAACGGGATAACAAAACTTGGCTACTACCCCAAAAAATGGAAAAAGTCTGTAGTTACAATGATACCGAAGCTGTCCAAATTACTAGAAAAATGCCTACTCACGCGCATTACACCATATTTAAGAGAAGAAAACTTGACCCCGGCACATCAATTCGGGTTTCGTGAAAGCCACGGAACCATCGAGCAAGTCAACCGGATAACATCCGAAATTCGTACAGCCTTCGAACTTCGGAAGTATTGTAGTGCGAAATTCCTCGACGTCTCTCAGGCATTCGACCGTGTTTGGCCTTAAAGCCATTATGCATAAAATCATAACACTAATGCCAAATAACACCCATAAGTTACATAGTGTAAACATATAACGTTTACCCTTAAATAGTACGCAGAACCCCCAAGCCAGCGATGTAATATTGGGTTGGCAAGAAAGTCAATATTTTCAATATTTTCAAAGATGATTTATTTATATCAGGACTTATAATTAATCAATTATGTATTGACCGTTTTGTTCGACCACTAATGACCATCTCTCGGGCAGCTGCATAATTCCTCGAAGAACTTTTGGTCTTTTCCAGCAAAGAATCGAGACAAGTGGTTTTCGACAACCTCATCTGAATCAAAGAGTTTTGAAGAGAGCGAAACAAATGGTAATCTGAAGGTGCTAAGTCCGGACTATAAGGTGGATGTGGTAGCACTGCCCAATTCAGCTCCGTTATTTTTTGCCGAGTGACCAAAGATGTGTGGGGCCTAGCGTTGGCATGGTGAAAGACTATACCCTTGCGATTAGCTAGTGCCGGCTCCTTTTCTTTAATTTTTTCCGCCAAATTGGATAGCTGGCGACAGTACACATGTGAATTGATGGTTTCATTCCGTCCCAGCAGCTCAAAGTGCACTACACCCTTCCAATTCCACCAAACAGACAGCATAACTTTCCTCTGATGGATATCGGCCTTTGATGTGGCTTGGGCTGGCTCATCTTTCTTGCTCCATGATCTTTTTCGTTGGACATTATTGTAAACAACCCACTTTTCGTCGCCAGTAATGATCCGCTTCAAAAAAGGATCGTTTTTAATCCGTTGCAGCAGAAAATGGCAGATATTGATACGCTTAGTTAGGTGAATTTCCTTTAAGTTATGCGGAACCCAAACATCGAGCTTGTTTACGTGGCCAAGTTTCTTCAAATGGTTTTAAACCGTTGTATGCGACACACTGAGCTTCTCTGACATCTCCCGCGTTGAATAACGCCGGTTTTCATCCAGCAAAGCCTGAATTTGTTCGTCAAAAACGGCCGATGGTCGACCAGAACGTGGGGCGTCTTTAACTCCAAAATCTCCAAGCCTGAATTTGGCAAACCAGCGCTGACATTGGCGATCACTCATGGCATCTTCACCATACACTTCGCACAATTGTTCGCGAGCTTCAACCGCTTTTTTTTCCTTTTCAGAAATAAAAAAGGAAAGTATGCCGAAAATGCTCACTTTGATCCTCCATGTTTAATTTGCTATAGCTTCCACAAATGTTATCGAATAAAGTCGTAAATAAATTATATTAAAAACGATTACTAAAAAAAAAAAAATGACTTTTTTGCCAACCCAATATATCTCGACGTCCACCTCGACAGACGCCTAACCTGGCGCAGGCACATTGAATGCAAGAAAGTACATTTCAGACATAAATCTAGCAGCCTACACGGAATTATAAATTCTCGATCACCCCTGTACCTGGACTTTAAAGTTCTTCTTTACAACTCCACCCTTAAGCCCATTTGGACTTACGGCTCCCAGCTTTGGGGAAACGCGAGCAACAGCAACGTTGACATAATACGGCGCTCACAATCAAAAATCCTGCGAACAATCACTGGGGCACCATGGTATGTTCGGAACGACAACATCCACATGGATATGGGCACCACTGGTTAAAGATAAAATATCAAAGCAGAAAGCGGCCTACCATAACTAACTTACACTGCACCCAAATAATCTCGCAAGGAACCTCACATTAGGGGCCCATTAGGGCCCATTAGTCTGCATGGCTGTAAGTTAAGTTATATTCTTTAGATTTGATATACTTATTGTTAGTCTGCATGGCTGTAACTTAAGTTATATTCTTAAGATTTGATATACTTATTGTTAGTCTCATATAGAGAAGATTCAATAAATAAAGCAAATATATAAAAAAACAAGAGAGAACGCTATAGTCGGGTGCCCCGACAATCAGATACCCGTTACTCAGGTAAAGGGAGTGCGAGGGAGATGGAGATAAAAACTTTGAACACGCATAACTTTTTAACGAATGGTCCGATTTGAAATTTCTTCTACATTTCGATAGGTATTGATAAACTTTATTAATAAAACTAACATTTTTACTTTTCCGAAATATTGAAATTTTTAAAATCGTATATAAGCGATTGTGGGCGTTAGAGGGGGCGTGGCACTTTTTTAAAACAAACTTGCGCTGCGTAGGAACTCCTAGAATCTGCATGCAAAACGCCAATCTTCTAGCTTTTATAGTTTCCGAGATCTCAGCGTTCATACAGACAGACAGACGGACAGACAGACGGACAGACAGACGGACAGACGGACATGGCTAGATCGACTCGGCTAGTGATCCTGATCAAGAATATATACGCTTCCTTCTAGCTGTTACATACTTTTGCACGAATACAATATACCCTTTTACTCTACGAGTAGCGGGTATAATAAATAAACCACGAAGAAGCTTCAGCATTTTAGAGAAAATTTGCCAATTTTTGGTTCAGTCGTTTTTTTGAATTTTGGCCTATGAGGACACCCACTGTGCACTGGTTCCTCGGCATTCTTCCTTCCGTGTCGCCTTGGTCAAGGACTCCTTGAAAAATCTTGTCCTTGGCCATTTCTGCAAAGCTTTTATTTGCCGCGACTGGCACGGGCGTGCGAATTTTCTTCGGGGCATTTTGAGCCGCACTTTCCTGGGAGCGTTGCTGTTTAGGATTTTTAGGGTCCTCCTTCGGTCTCTCCAGTACAAAATTGGGCAACGCCGACTTAGCCCAATCCACTTTCTTTAGCCACTCCGCTGAGGGGGTTGTAATGTTGCTTCTTGCCTGTATTTTAATAATGGCCCCGTCGGATTTCCTCTCCTCGTAACTGTCCATCTTGGCCTTGCTTGCGGAAGACCTTTCCTTCACCCCTGCACCCGACTGAGATGCAGCTGCGCTTGTAGTATCACCTTGCTGGTCGCTCGAGGTGACAGGAGTGTTAGATTCGGTCACCACCTTGCCTCTGACCAGGGGGCGATTTAGCCAGTTGGCTGCTGTTTCGCCGGGGTGGAGTTGACCTTAGCTCCAGTGAGCCCTGTCATTCCTCCAGTAGCAATGACTTGCCCCTTGAGTTTGGACCCTTGGTCCTCGCCGGATTTATGGGAGTTCCGGTCTCCTTCTTGTAATTTCATTTATTGGCTTGGTTCGTATTTGATGCCAAGAGTGGCGGAGAAAGGGTGCGGGAGGTAAGGCTGGCTAATCCGGAGGGCGCCATGTATCTGGATGCTCCGTTTGCGACTGGGCTAGTTTTATAGGGCCCCCAGGTTGATCATCGGCACGGGTCGCATGACACCTTGATCCAGCCCTTCACCTTAGACATGATAAGAGATCGCAGAGGCATGTGGCATGGCTATGGATAAAGCTCCGCCCCAGTCTGCGAATCCCAGATCTTAGCTGGTACCGTCCCGAGGGACACTGGAGCACCATTGCCAGTTGGCACCCTTGTGGAGGGTTCAGCTATAGGATTTGTGCCAACCAATTATAGATAAGAATTCAAAATTGTACTATGGATACACAGAAAAAAATATGACAAAATATCAAATTGATATGTGTTGGTTAATTTGATCTTTTTTAGGATCAATTTTTGTCATATCATTCTAACATGAATAAATATTATTTTGATCTTATTTCATATTAATTTTTGAAAAAAAATACAGAATTCGGTATTTTAAAAAAGTATATTTAGAATTCATATGAAATCATATGACTTTGATATGATAAAATATCAAATGTCAACCTATCGTTTCGAATTTAGTTCGAAAGGGAGAAATAGTGTTCCACAGTTTACAACACTGTACCAATGTGAGGCTGTGCAGCACTGCAAAAACAGCTGGAGCCCAACTCTGCGACGTTAAATTATCGAGAACAAGGTGAGTTTGTATTATAAAATTAAAATAATTGGTTTTTTTATTGAGTGCTAAGTCGAAACATTACAAAGTGGTGGTGATTTTAACTTTGCCGTCGAGTTAGCACACAATTTTAAGACATTTCGGTTCTGAATGTGCGTGTGTGTGTGCAGTTTCATGTTGTGTATGTCACAGGCATTCGTCAAAACTAAAATAATAAAATTTAAGTTTTAATTGACAAATAACTTATTATTAACCAACCATTGCAATCATATTGCTGTGAACCTGTGTAGACACTCATAATATAAAACCGCTATGTATGTTTGTATGAACAATTGACACAGGGACGCCGTAACACAATTTGTACACACATACATATATAACGACATACTTTAATCATGTTACTTTAAGTCTTTTACTTTTGATTTTTACAGCAAGCATACAAATTATGGAAATGGAGGAACGTTGCGGTGCAGTTGATGAACAACTAAAATAAGAAGTAACAAAGATTTTGCTGGCCCACCTATACATATGTACACCGACTCAAAAAAATGTGAAATGATTAGAATTAAATTGTTTTAATATAAAATAATAATTTTTGTTTTACTGGGGTACTAATATACACGAAATAATATCATTTTGACGAACAAAATTGATATAAAAAAGATCATTTTGATGACAAAAATTGATATAAAAAATATCATTTTGATGACCAAAGAGCTCAAATGTTATTTTAAAAATTAATCTTAAGATTGAATTGATATAAAACAAGAAAGGAAGCTAGCTTCGGCAAGCCGAAGCTTATTTACCCTTGCAGATCATTCTATTAATTTACAAATCGCAAAAATGTTAAATTTCCTATTATTTCACATTAATTTTTCGATCGTTTCTATGGCAGCTAATTGATATAGTAGTTCGATCTTTTTAAAATTAAAATCGAAATTCGGAAATATTTAAAAATGGTCATATCCCAGAGTAGAAGAGAATGTAATAAAAATCAACAAAGATATAATTTTTTTCCTATTAATTTCCATTTAATTTTTTGACCGTTCCTATGGCAGCTATATGATATAGTGATCCGATTTTTTAAATATTTAATTCGAAATTCAGAAATCATATAATAAATAATATTCCCAAGATTAGAAGGTAATACTTCAAAAAACACCGAAGCTAGAATTTTTTTAACGTTTTTTTTCCGATCCTTCCTATGGGAGCTATAGGATATAGTTGTCCGATCCGGTCGGTTCCGACTTATATACTACCTGCAATAGATATAAGACTTTTGGGAAAGTTTTAGCCCGATAGCTTTAAAACTGAGAGACTAGTTTGCGTAGAAAGAAGAGAGAACAGACGGACAGACGGACAGACGGACATGGCTAGATCGACTCGTCTAGTGATGCTGATCAAGAATATATATACTTTATGGGGTCGGAAACGTCTCCTTCACTGCGTTGCAAACTTCTGACTGAAATCATAATACCCTCTGCAAGGGTATAAAAATATCAACTTGATATTCTCGAAAATAACAAATTGATATGTTCGAAATATCAATGTTGCATTAATTAATATCGGCCCAATTTTGATATGAAATAATGTTAACTTGAGTGCAATTTCATATCAATTTTTTTTTTTGTGTAACCATTACCATTACCATTAAAATAATCAAATCGGATACATATGTTAAAGCAATTTTGTAAAACTTTCTGTTAGATTGTAAACTATGTTTTGTGACTTGTGCTTTATATTAAGGTTAAATTGTTAACTTTACCGCTAGGAAGTTAAATAAATAATAATAATAATAATAATAGTAAGAAACACTTAACACGCCTTTTCTTCAAAGTTACAATGTTATTTCTATTATTTTTTTGATTATTCCTATGGGAGTCCAAAGATATTGTGGACCGATCCGGCTCGTTCCGACATATACGCGGTTCTTTAACAAACCGAACAGATTTGGCCAAAAATATTTTTTCACATTTTTGATTTGCCTGAAACTGCTTTTACGTGTACTATTCGGAAAATAAGTAAAACCGTAAATCAGGATTTGGCCGAAAAAAAATGTTTTTTAAGTTATACTTTTTTTTAGTTTGTCAAAAAACGTCAATTTTGAAAAAGTATCCTCTCATTGAAAATCTGTGTCTCCGGGTATAGTAATCCGATTGACTTCGTGTGTTTTGCATTAATTCCTCTAAAACCTCTTCTTTTAAACAAATTAAAAAAAAAATGAGTTTTTAATTTCTTAAAAATAAAAACAAATTAGGAATTTAAATAATTTTTTAAACATTGCCCCCACAACATTTTTTTTTAAATTTTAATATGTGCGTTATATTGTAAGTTACAATCGGTATTTGTTTAAAAGGTGGAGCCATTTTTAGTATTTTAAATACCGAATTTTTTTTACAAGGCCTCGGCTTTTTTCTATGAAAACACGTCGCAGCAAGTAGGGCTACTCCCTCACTCTTATCGGATTTTCTAGTCCTTTAACAATTTTTAATGATTAAAAGTTAAGTTCTAAGTGTTTTGACAATTTCTGAATGACAAAAAGTAAAAAATCATTTTTGAACGTTCCATTTTATAATAAAATATTAAAAAATAATTACTTAAATATGGTAACCCTCTAGTGCCCAAATTTTCTTTTCCAAAAAAAAAAATTATTTTTGGATTCATTATGTATCAAAAGTGAATGTTTGTTTTAGAAAAACTTTTACTTTTGCATGGATCGAGTTTAGCTTGCGCAAGCTCTAGTATGTATTCCAAACGCAACGAACTTAATTTTTGGACTTCCCCGAATTAGAAAAAACGCAAAACCGAGTCAAAAGGAATGAAAAGACTAAAATAACGGTGTTTTTAACCTTACCCGTCTGGAGGCGGTCTTGGGCACTAGAGGGTTAAATAAAATACAAAAAAATTGTTTTATTCAATTTTATAATTTTTTATTCTTTTTAAATAAATTAAAAAAAAAATTTATTTAAAAATGTTTAAAAAATAACATAATACAAAACAATAATAAATAAAAAATTTTGTTTATTAATGAAGGGTTAAGTAAATAATTGTAACTTATTAATAGATTACAAAATTACTTTTTACTTTTTGTCATTCACAAATTGTCAAAAGACTTTAAACCAAACTTTTTGTCATTAAAAATGGTTAAAAGACTAATAAACGATGAGAAAACATGAATTCCATAAGGATCCGATAAGAGTGAGAGGATAGCCCTACTTGCTGCAACGTGTTTTCATAGAAAACAAAAGAGAACGACATAGTCGGGTTGGTGTCCCGACTATCTTATACCCGTCACTCAGCTAAAAGGAGTGCGAGGGAGATGGATATATATAATTATTTTGATTGCGCATAACTTTTTAATGAATGGTCCGATTTAATTTCTACATTTCGATAGGTATATTTATACACAACAAAATTGCATTTATACTTCTCGGAAATCTTTAAAGGTGTGGGCGCCAGACACATTTTAAAATCGTTAGTGGGCGATTATGGGCGTTAGAGGGGGCGTGGCGCTCGGCTGAAATAAACTTGCGCTGCGTAGGAAGCCCAAGAATATGTGTGTGAAATCTCAACATTCTAGCTTCTGTAGTTTCCGTGATCTCAGCGTTCATACGGACAGACAGACAGACGGACAGACGGACATGGCTATATCGACTCGGCTAGTGACCCTGATCAAGAATATATATATACTTTATAGGGTCGGAAATGCTTCCTTCTAGCTGTTACATACTTTTGCACGAATACAATATACCAATATCTCTAAAGATTATAAAATGAAAGGCCGATTTTTAAGGGGATACGACCACAGCCCAAACCTTAAGAGCTACAGCAGCCAAATTTTTGCACAGTATTTCATTGGGGGCGTAGGCGCCCACTAAGATCCGACATGTCCCCCCAGTGGCCCCAAACAGCTCCAACATCCATATTTAGAGCAAAAAAGAATTAGATGTACTTAAGCTTAACTTCTAAAGTGGTTGGAATTTCGAAATTTGGATTTTGCAGAATTTTAGGTCTTGAAAAGGCCTAATTAGAAATCTAAAAGAAATTTCGATATCCCCCATAATTTGGGGGCTACATTTAAAATTAACTTTTCGATTTTAAAAATCGAAACCGCTGCTCCGATCAAGATGATTTTTGGATCATTATTTATTCTATGGCCCAAATGCTTAAGTTTTGTTTTTCAAGTTTTTAACATTTTTTAAGTATTTTTAACGAATTTATTTAGATTTTCTAAGTTATTGCGTTGCATTTTGTGGGAGCCTGCATAGAGAGCGAAACCCAGAGAGCGGATGCCAAGAGAGCGACAGCCGAGAGAGCAACAGCCAAGAAAACTGACGAGGGGGTGGGGTAGTGCTGTATGGAATGGGGCAATTTAAGTTAAAATTTGTTTTGGATTTTAAAAACTTAAGCTGCTGTTCCGATCAATATGATTTTCGATCAATAGTCAGTCCTGTGGATCAAATGCTTAGGTTTTATTTTTAAAAAAATATTTTTCATTTTGTAGCAGAAGTAAGAGCCTTATTTTATTTCCACCAAGGAAGAAAATAAAAAATTACTACAAATTCTGTAAGCAAAGACAAAATTTTTCCAATTTAATTATTAATCTTAAGATTCGAACTTTTGACCAAATACGTATGTACATTTGTATATTTGGATATGTTTTGATTTGCTTATATGTACAATACATGTACAATACAATACATACACACAATTTGTGTGTATGTTTCTACTTGAAAGTAGATAATGTGCTTAAATACAAATAAAAATATTCATTTCCTTTCGGCCAATGCAAAATTTGTCGAGCTTAAAATTAATAATTATCAATCAAATGTGGAATCGGAAATAAGTTACTTCGCTACTTTTGTATGGGATGTCAATCTTTTCGTGTGTGTACAAATGTTTTCGTTTTATTCAAAACAACAAATTTGAAACAATTTACAAACAAGTGTACATTTGTGCGCAAATTAAAATTGCATTGATAGTATTGTAACTGATAGAAAGTATACAAATTCAATACTTTTACATTGATCACATTCATTTATTATATGGCTCTGCCAGTAGCCATCTGATTCTCGCCCCTGAAGGATCTTCTAAAAAGGGTTTTACACAAAGGTTCTCAAAAAACGCGCTAATAAAAAACATAAAGTCCTGACAACCGTACTCCAAACTAATTTTAAGCGAACGAAGTCGCTCCGGGTATAGCTAGTAATATATATATACGAGTAACGGGTATAATAACCGAGGCCTTTAAAAAAAATTCGATGTTTCAAAAACTAACAAGAGAGAACGCAATAGTCGGGTTTGTGTCCCGACTATCTATGATAAGAATATATATACTTCTATCTGTTACATACTTTTGCACGAATACAATATACCCTTTTACTCTCCGAGTAACGGGTATAAAAATAGCTCCACCTTTTAAACAAAAACCGATTGTAACTAACAACACGGCGCATAAATAAAAAAAAATGTGGGGGCAATGTTTAAATAGTTATTTAATTATTTATTATTATTTATTTATCTGTAATGAATTAACCTTCATTTCTGAATGGTTTTAAAGTCTGTAACTAGTGAAGAACACTGACAAAAATATACTTAAAAACTAAATGGTTTTATTTTTAAGAAAAAAATTGTTTAATTAAAAAAATATATATTTTTAAAAGCCAAAACAATTATTGATCAATTAGTGAAAACATCATAAAGATATCTTTTACGGTTACAAAGTTATATCAAAAAGAGTGAGTGCACCTTTTTTGAAAAAGTGCCAAAAATGCTATTTTGTGACCCCTATAACTTCGTTGAAACTCAAAAATTCTCAAAACCGTTCAAATAAAGTTTTTTTTGTCGTTGTGAACCGGAAAAGTAAACAAGTTTGACCTTCGAATCAGGGGTGGCCCACTTGGGAGATTTCGACTCAAAAAAAAAAATATTATTTTTTTTGGGGCAATGGTTACAAAATTTGTACAATCTTAATTTGTTTTTTATTTTAAAGAAATTAAAAACTTATTTTTTGTTAGAAATTTTATTTTGAGGATTTAATGCAAAAGACATGAAGTCAATCGGATTCATATAACCGGAGATACAGACTTTCAATGATTTTCAAATTTGACGATTTTTGGCAAACTTAAAAAAATTCGAACTAAAAAAATAATTTTTTTTTCGGCCAAGTCCTGATACACGTGTTTACTTATTTTCCGAATAGTACGTGTAGAAAAAGTTTAGGCAAATCAATGTGACCCATAAAAGGTGTTCGGTTTGTAAAAGAACCGCCCATATGTTACAACAATCAAAATTTTAGCTGCTTTTGTATTATTTTGGTATTAATTCTTTGATACTTCCTATATATATAATATATATATAATATAGACGTCCGAATTTTGTTAAATTTTATTCGAAACTTTGAAATGTTAAAGATAAGCTATATCCCAGAGAAGAAGAGAATGTAATAAAAATCAACATAGATATAATTTTTTTTTCTGTTAATTTCCATTTAATTTTCCGTCAGTTTCATCCCGATAGCTTAAAAACTGAGAGACTAGTTTGCGTAGAAACGGACAGACGGACGGACGGACAGACGGACGATATATACTGAATGGGGTCGGATACGTCTCTTTCACTGCGTTGTACACTTCTGACTGAAATCATTATAGCCTCTACAAGGGTATAATAACAGTGTTACTCTGTAGGAAGTAGCGTTTTGATTTTTGACAATAAAAAACAATAGGCAATAACATATCTGGAATTCCTGGAACCTACCGATCATGTGATCGGATCCGTTTTTCGCTTAAACCATGTTGGTAATTGTGTATTATTTTTTGTATATGTCGGAGAGGAAGTACTGTAGCATATCGATAGGCACGAGACTTTAAGGTATGCCCATGGGTTGTTGGGTGGTGTTGGTAAATACTAGTCCTGGCAGAATGGAGACTCAGTTTTGCGAACTGGGGCTGTGTGTGGCTTCGTATGCGTTGCTAGATCTGGTCTCTTCCTTCTTTTTCTGGTTTCCGGCGTGAAAGGGTCACGCGTAAGTCTAAGAGTTCCGAGCTGTAAGATCTGAAAGACAACGATGAGCAACAAAGGCAACGAAGACTCGCTGCATCCGTCAGGACCGAGTATGGAAAATAAGAAATCGGACGATAACGCGACCAACAACGACGACTTGCACGGGGATGACTTCAATTCCCCGACATATATTTAAAAATTTTTTTTTTTTGTTTTTTGGCAGCACGCTTTTACTCGTTACGCGTAGAGTAAAAGGGGTATATTAAGTAAAAGGGGTATATACTATTAAAACACAGGAGGGCAACACTACTACTATTTTGACCGCAGCTGTATGCTTTTATGTTTTTTGACTATGTTTTCTAAAATTTGTTTCTCCCTTAATAAAAATCCTAAAAGTATTCTAAGTATGGGGTTTGAAAGATAAAGAGTGTATCTTTTAAAAAACTTTAACTTCGAATCAAACCATGAATCCGTTTGTCTCTGAGAGCTCCGGAAAGTTGGCCAATTTCAGCATTTTTCGATCTTTGAGGTCCTTTTGCTAAGAATCCTTGCGTCGGGGAACTTTTTGGAAAACGCAGTTTAACTTGGGAATTCGTAACGAATCCAAAAATATAGCATCCATCGAGGTAAATTTTTGATGCTGCATAGTGTAATTAATTACAAAAACAAAAATATTAAAAAAAAAATTTAACAATTTAAACTTTTTTTATGTTTTTGTCTTTGTGACTGTTGAACATTTCTATATTTGCTGCACAAGTCCCTATAGATTGGCAAAATCTTACACTGTGGGTCGGTTTCGCTGGTTGGCCGTCCCTACACTGGTGGAAAGTTTGGGCTGGTCGTTGCGGAGTTTCGTTGCTAGACGGCGTTGAGCGCCTGACTTTGCAGGTGTTTTGATAAGGTTTGGGCTTTCGGTCGACGCTCGTTTCGCCTCGACATTACCGGTCTCTGTTTTAAATTCTTTTAAGTTGTTATTGTTACTTTGTTCCACAATGCGGAATAGAAAGAGGTCCAGACTGGTAGAGATCCGCTGTACCCGGTACGTCTGGTGTAGAACAGGCGGTCGCTGAGGCCCACCGTTCGTCAATGTGTTTCATATAGATTCACCTAGTGCCTATAAAGACCATGTTTGCTTCAGCCGAGAGCCACGCCCAGGGCATTACAAAGTTTTTGTATTAGTACAAGTTTAACAAGAAATGAAGCTAGCTTCGGCCAGCTGAAGCTTATATACCCTTGCAAATCATTCCTATGAAATTACAAATTATAAGATGTTAAATTTCGTATTATTTTTTCTTTCCTTCCTATGGCGGCTATAAAATATTGTCGTCCAATTGTTGTTAAATTTTATTCAAAATTCTGAAATATTAAAAAAGAGTCATATTCCAGAGTAGAAGAGAATACAATAAAATTAAACGGAGCTATAATTTCTTTCCAATTAATTTCCCATTTATTTTCCGATCGTTCTTATGGCAGCTATATGATATAGTCGTCCGATTTTTATCAAAGTAAATTTGAAATTCAGATTTATTAAAAAATGTTATTCCCAAAAGAACGTTATATGTCAAAAATTATGGAAGCTATAATTTGTTTTCGATTATTCTTCCGATCCTTCCTTTGGGAGCTATAAGATATAGTTGTTCGATCCGGCCGGCTCCGACTTATATACTACCTGCAATAGATAGAAGACTTTTTGGAAAGTTTCATTCCGATAGCTTCAAAACTGAGAGACTAGTTTGCGTAGAAACGGACGGACATGGCTTTATGGGGTCGGAAACGTCTCCTTCACTGCGTTGCAAACTTCTGACTGAAATCATAATACCCTCTGCAAGGGTATAAAAAGTTGGTAAAATTAAAGACTTCAAGACTACAAAACTTAAATATTACCACATTTTTCAAGCTTTGACGAGGGGGAAGCTTCTAATTTAATGATTAGAACTCTATGTTGTGTATACAAAGATTAAAGAGCATTCTGTTACCGTTAAATGAGTCTTCGCTGACCGAAATCGGTTCATCAGAACTCAAGAAATAAAATAAAATAGGCCTATCCAATTTTTTACACTTAAAAGAAATTGACACCGTACAACTAATTTTAAGTGTCCTTTTTTTAATCAAAGAAAAGTTGTCAACTTAACAGAAAAAAACAAGAAAGAAATTTAACTTCCTCAAGCCAAAGTTTATAAACCCTTGCAGTTTAAATAAATACTTAACATTTAAAGCTCAAACTGTTTTACTTCACTTTCGCAGAGGGCACCAGATCTCTTTTTCGGGACCCATATTCTAATGCTGTTTTATTTATCGCGATAGCTTTAAAACTGAGAGACTAGTTCGCATATAAACGGACAGAGAATGAAATTATAATACCCTGTGCAAGGGTATAACAAGGTGGCTCTCCTTGTCGGCTGTATTCTGCCCGTCCTCGATGCCTTGCAGGCATTTCCGGCAGACAGCTTCTTTCTCCTGATCCTGCTTCTCCCCGCTGGTAGCGTTTAGCCCCTCGGATATGATAGATTGGATCCTTCAGTTTTGCCAGTTTCGTCATCATGGCTACCGTTATGTGGCGAACCTGTTTGTTGTTCACATCGCTGAGGACTTCATCGAGAATCTTGCCTAGCTCCGTAATGTTGTCTAGGCAGTATGGCTCCTGTGCTGCCCTGCACGTCCCACGACCTTTTCGGCGTTTGGGTGTCCGTGTCCTTGTGCGGATGGCCTGCGCCCCTGCTAAAAGGATCGGGGCTCTCAGGATCCTGCTACTTTTTCTGAAGGCCGGGGGCCTACAGTCTCCTCGTCGCTGTTTCATGGCTTGGTGCTTTACCTGCCGTGGCGGCCAAGTCAGCCACCGCCACTTCAGGGGTTTTGGGAATGTTTTTCAGGGCCTCCAGAATCCTTGCCCTAGCCGCGGGTTCCTCCTCGGGGGCCGTTTTTCCCAGTTAAGTCTGCTATGCCTGTTGCGTTGTAGATTAAGGCCAAACGTCAGATTCAAAGTACCGTAGGTATCAATTACTGATGTATTTGCAGCGTATAGTTTAAAGTTGTCCTTGCTACATTGGCTTTTTTTTACTAATGAAAACGGAATGAGTGAGATGACTGATCCGGAATTCTTTAGAGGGGTGAGCATTCGGACTTCTGCTGTCATCGGTTTAATGTAGGGATGACAGCTTTTTTAGTTTCCTTGTGACTGGACCCACGAACAGGGCTGTTATTACCAAATTTAGCATGATAAAAACATAGACGAGATGCTCGACCTTGCTCTCTATTTTGAACGGCCTGTCTAGAATTGCTGGGACGCCAATTATTTTGCAAAAGGGCAATTGAAGTCTTATAGCAGCCAGTATGGGTTTTACTAATACATTGAGTCCTCGAATTTATTTCCTCGCGATTGAGACGAAGAATGTCCAGCAGCCATAACAAAAGAAGTGGTTTCGTCCTCCATGAGAATGTCAGCAAGTTCAGTTTGCTCTTCTATAGAAGCTGAACGCAGAACTTTCAATGCCCTTAGGGCTCTCTAGGATTCTATCCTATTCGAATTTCGCAGTCTTTCTGCGTTTCGCAGTTTTTTGAGTACTATTGTGGCCATGTTGCATACAGCAGACCAATTTTCTTCTGAATCGAGCATAATGGCCACTAGGTTACACGCGGCTGGCGCCCTCCCAACCCTCATGCTCAGATCTCTTCGTTCATTTTCAAATCTCGGACAGACAAAAAACACGTGTTCTGCGTCTTCGTTATCCGACTCGCAGAGTGGACAGTGCGGGTAACTTTCATGCTTAAACCCATTTAGATAGTATTTAAAGCATCCATGTCTTGTCAGCACTTACGTTGAGTAGTAGTCCACCTGTCCATGCTTCCGTCCCAGCCATCTCTGCAGTTCTGGGACAAGCTTATACGTCCATCGTCCCTTGCTACTTTGTACCCACCTCTCTTGCCACTTTGCAATGGTAAATTTGGGTCAGATACCTTGTTTAGAAGGATTAGTAGTTCCCCCTTAGCTGTGCGCCTGACAGCCTGTACGGCTTGTCCTAGCTCTTTCAGCTGCGGTTCAGCCATAACCTTTTTAAGGATGTCCGCATAGGACCCTCCAGTGGAGGTTGCGATCACTATCGCGTCATTGCGAGGCGGTCGCATCCTTGGCTTCCTTGTCTTCTGTCTAACCTGTTGCTATTCCTCTGGCTTCTTCCCAGGTTTTTTGGGCTTGCTGGTGTTCTCTGTCCCAGCGTGTTTCCCCTTTTTAGCACTTGGGCTGGCATTGCTGTCCGGTGCCTTGTGCATCGCCTTTTTTGCCGGTAGAGCTAGCGTTTTCCCAGTTTCTTGGCCCCTGGGTCGCTTACTATTTCCGCTCGCGAGCACTTCTGCGCTGGTTTTTTTTGGCTCTCTCCTTAGCCTTTTCCTGTTCCTCGATTATGCCCTGCACAGCCGACAGGACTTCCCGCTGGAGCGCTTTCCGTCCATTAGCCTCTTCAGCTTCCTGTCCTTCGATCCCAGGCCGGACAGCTGTTTTAGCACATCCCCCTGCTCTTCGTCAGCAGCTTTTGGGGTGCTTTTTTCTCCTGCTGGGGGTGTGCCAGGCTGCTTGCCACCGCACTCCACCCTTTTTTCTGACGATCTCGCCATCGCGTTGCTTTTTCTAAAAGGGTCAGCTCCCATGTTGGCCCAGTCAGGTAGACTGGACAACGGCGTATGAAAGCCGTCGGCATTAGGCGGCGGCGTCAGGCCTTTGTTTGCCGGCGTGCCTCCACTATCGTTTGGCACAACTCCTAGGCTGGCGCCAGGATGTTGTGCCCCCGATCCCCTGCCCGACATTTCCCCGCCTGGGGGATTCAGTGCGTGTGCACTGGTTTTTCGGGAAGGTTGGACCTTTTTCCCTCAGTATTCTGCTGATATTCAATCGGACACAATTTAAAAAAGGAAATAAAAAAATAAAATTTAAAATAAAGAATAAATCTTAATATTAAAAAAATATATATATTACAATTTTTTAAAAGTACCGCCCAAAATTCAAAAGAACCGCCCAATATTTCCCTACGTGCTACGGCTCGCACTTATGTGCTTGGCCTGTACCCTGTCCGAAGCTCGCTGCTGTGGCACCCTCAGCCCATTTCGCACACTACGATCAGCTGATCGCGCAAGCGCTTTCCACCACTGTACGTGTGTTTGCGAAAATATAAGCGCGAATGAAAAATTTAGCAACAACTAAACAAACGATGCTCCTCGACTTGGAGAAACCATAACGAAACATGTTGTTTCCAAAATGAAGGGAGCTTGCATGTGCTGATTGTCTCCATTGCGCTATTCAAAATGACTTGATTTCCAAAAGTAGCCTATTCATTGTCACCTGGTCTAAATGAAGATGGCTTGTTGGTCGAGCAGGGCAGGCTAAACCATGCATCTATACTGGCTGTAAGTACTGGGCAGCCAATAATACTTCCAAAGGGACATCCACTTACCGACCCAATTATATTGTACTATTTTATAAAATATATCATATAACATATATTATAAAATATAGTAAACAGAATACGTCGTAAGTTCTGGGTGATCAGTACACGTACAGCAGGCAAACGCTCCAAATCGTCCTGTCAGTACTGTAAAAACAAAACAGTAAAGCCAGTGCCCACCCTTATGGGACATTTTCCTAAAGATAGGATGATCACTGACTTTTAAAACGTGGTTTCGAGATAAGCATGGAAAATACACATAAAGCACTAGAACCCTGCACGAGTAGACTTGTAAACAACTGTGAGCTGAAGCTTGTTTATTTGTTTGTGACTTTCGAATCATACCACATGGGATTATAGAGTAAGCAAATAACAGCTCCAAACAAGCTCATGTTCCTAACGGATACCTTTAAAACAGTTCAGTTCAAACAGCTCACAACAACAAAACAAACAAGTCAAACAGCTCAGATTACTCGGACAGCTCACAGGGTCTAGTGTCAAATGTTTCCGGTTAATAATTAATTTATAAAAAGAGAACAAATATATCGTTTGTCCTTCAATGTTAAATTTATTAGATGAAGATAGTGTAACATTCTTTTATGGATAGACATGATGGTTATAAATCGCAAAAATATGATCCTAAATGGATCTAAGAACCTTGCAATTTCGGTTACAAGAAAGTACCGCTCGCAACAATGCCTTGCCCATTCTTAAGATATCGCGGTCCATCGAGGATAACTTTTCAAATTTCCCAATCTTCAACAGTACATATGTTGCATTTTTATAAGCTGAAGAATTCGCGGAAAAGCAAAAGAATAGTGTTTGTGCCTACGCGAGTGTAAACTCACAGGCGGGTCTGCCGAGGAACAATTGTAAGATGGATTGATAACTGATTTATTCTGAAGTTGGTACAAGCTTATATACTAATTGGATAACACGGAAGTTAAGTGTAAAGAATAGTAGAATGAGTTGTATTATGGAGTAGGTAAGTATGCTTTGATTATGGTAGCAGTTTACGTAGTTGGGTCGGCTTACACTGCAGAAAGTGCTGACTCCTTGGCGGGCCTCGACTTTGTAGAATGTGCTGATCAATACTTTTACCAGCCGTGGGTGCAACTGGGCGCCTGGTACTGTTGCCAATTTGGATTCTGCTTGATTTGTTGGTCATGTTTAGTAACGTTGTGTATGAATATATAGTATGACTCAATGTAACGAATATGCGAGAGAATACAAATTTATTTTATAGAAGATAATGGTATTGATATGTACACACAGAAAGAGATACATAGTAAAATATTTCCCGAATTTAATTTTTCAGCTCTGTTCCTTCATAACATTTTTTAGCACTTTTCTTACAAACAGGGTATTTTCCCTAAACTGTTGAATTGCTGAATTGTTGAAAATTCAACAAAAAATTTCAGCAATTAAGGGAACGACCCAAAATGGTTCCTGTTGAATTTTCAAACAGCTGTTATTTGTTGAAAAGTTTCACGGAACTTTAAACATGTAAAATTTGATTTATTATTGCTATTTACTGCCTAAAATTGTTACCAAGGTAAAAGGAACCACACATATGCTTTCTAAGTTGATTTTAAAATAAATAATGCGTACTGGTGATACTAAAATGTTACAGAGTTGACATGACTTTTAATAAAAAAGGTGACAACTCTGGCTTTTCAGCAATTCAACAAAATTTTCAACAGCCTCGAGGCTGTTGAATAGCTGAAATTTCTGAAAGTTGACTTTGTATGGAACAGCTGATTAACAGCTGACCAAAATTCAACAATTCAGCAATTCAACAGTTTAGGGAATACCCAGAATATATTTTTCAGCCCTGTTCCACATAGCATTTTTTAGATATGTTCGGATACTTTATCTACTAAACTTGATCTATGATCTCCTTTACGTGAATTTTTTTTTACTAATACTAATTTTAGCCTTTTTTTTACGGAAACTGCAAGGGTATACAAACTTAGGCATGCCGAAGTTAACTTCCTTTCGTGTTCTTTATTGTGCGCGCGCGGCTTTTTTTGCTTTAATTGTCTTCGGATGACGAGTGAATCCTTTGGATCGTAGCTTTTGGCACAGAATGGTAGTTATACCCGTTACTCTTAGAGAAAAAGGGTATATTGTATTCGTGCAAAAGTATGTAACAGGGAGAACGTCGGGTTTCCGACCCTATAAAGTATATATATTCTTGATCAGGATCACTAGCCGAGTCGATCTTGCCATGTCTGTCTGTCCGTCTTTCTGTCTGTCCGTCCGGATGAACGCTGAGATCTCGGAAATCTCGCAGACAGACAGACAGATAGACAGACAGACAAACAGACAGACGCTTCCTAAGTATAAGAATAAACTAATATAATATAATGAACATTTAAGTAATTACTTAATTACTTTGTTATTGGTTGATTTTAAATAAAGAGGGCGAATTCTCGGCTTTTTTCTTATTCTGCATCACCTAAACATTTTGCTCGAATCTTATTTCTCATTTTCAAATTTCACGCATCAACAGACCCTTTGGTTCGAATTGAACGCTTAAATATCTATTATAATTATAATATATTTTTATACCCCTTACTCGTAGAGTAAAAGGGTATATTGTATTCGTGCAAAAGTATGTAACAGGGACAAGGAAGCGTTTCCGACCCTATAGAGAATATATATTCTTGATAAGGATCACCAACTCAGTCGATATATGTCCGTCTGCCCGTCTGTCTTTCTGTCCGAATGAACGCTGAGATCTCGGAAACTACAAAAGCTAGAAGGTTGAGATTTCAAACACATATTCGCTTCGTACGCAGCGCAAGTTTATTTCAGCCGAGCGCCACGCCCCCTCTAACGCCCACAATCGCCCACTAACGATTTTAAAATGTGTCTGGCGCCCACACCTTTAACGGACAGACGGACATGTCTAGATGGACTCGGCTATTGGTGCTGATCAAGAATATATATACTTTATGTGGTCGGGAACGTCTCCTTCACTGCGTTGCAAACATCTGACTGAAATTATAATTCCCTCTGCAAGGGTATAAATATTGCTTCGGCCGGGATGACACATTGAATTTCTAGCATAAATTAGTTGAGCGGCGAACACGGCGAATTACGAGTAAAACAATGAAATATGTATTATATTTCCCCATAATACGTAATATTGTTTAGTTTTTATTCATTTTGTAAGTACTTAAACCACATATGGTATTACCATTGTATCAAAATGTTTTTAATTGAATTGTAATGATATGAAAACTTGATTTTTGAGAAGTCTAAAACATATTTTTTCTTGTTGAATATGCTAGGGTGCGAAAAATATAATTATTTTATTTTATGGAAAAATTATTTTAGGATAACCTTATCCCTGATAACCATCCAGTTTGCTGAAAATGTGTGCCTGTTCCTTCTGCGTATTAACCAAAACAGCAACAAGAAAGTCGTCTTATCATAATTTTGAGATTAATGGAAACCCATATGCTGGCCAAATATAATTTCATATTTTGGGTGAAAATATTAAAACAGTTATACAACGTTTTCCCAGACTGAACTTCTCGAAAAATGCGGACAAATAATTTGCATCTTTCACATTTCTTTTTCGCACTAGCCAATGGTTTCTTTTTTCAAATAATTAAAGTATTCAATTATTCGTCTCTTTTTATACCCTTGCAGAGGGTATTATAATTTTGGTCAGAAGTTTGTAACGAAGTGAAGGAGACGTTTCCGACCACATAAAGCACATATATTCTTGATCAGGAGCTATTGACAAGAATCTTTCCAAATCGTATTTTTTTGTGCATACCTTGATCAGGGTAAAAGCGCGTGCCGATCGGACGTCTATATCCTATAGCTCCTATAGGAACAATCGGATATAGCTTTCATAAAATGAAGATATTTCGCTCAGTGTAAGAGCTTTTGACATGAATCTTTCCAAATCGTATTTTTTGTGCATACCTTGATCAGGGTAAAATCGCGTGCCGATCGGACGTCTATATCCTATAGCTCCTATAGGAACAATCGGATATAGCTTTCATAAAATGAAGATATTTCGCTCAGTGTAAGAGCTATTGACTAGAATCTTTCCAAATCGTATTTTTTTGTGCATACCTTGATCAGGGTAAAAGCGCGTGCCGATCGGACGTCTATATCCTATAGCTCCCATAGGAACAATAGGGAGAACATTTTTAAAATTTAATTTTTTGAATTATGAAATATTTTGTTTATAAATTCATGTTGCTATTGTAGTCAAATTTTAATTCGTGAAATCTGCAAGGGTATAAAAATTTCGGCTTGCCGAAGTTAGCTTCCGTCCTCGTTATAATCTAGTGTGCAGGAATCTTTTTTTTATACCCTTGCAGAGGGTATTATAATTTTGGTCAGAAGTTTGTAATGCAGTGAAGGAGACGTTTCCGATCCCAAAAAGTATATCAGGATCAGGATCAATAGGGGAGTCGATATAGCCATGTCCGTCTGTCCGTCTGTTTCAATACCGTTTGCGAGCTCAGTTTAAAAGATAGAGATTTGAAACTTTCACAGTCGTCCTAAAACATGTGCACGCAGATCAAGTTTGAAAACCGACCCGATCGGACGTCTATATCCTATAGCTCCCATAGGAACAATCGGATATAGCTTTCATAAAATGAAGATATTTCGCTCAGTGTAGGAGCTATTGACATGAATATTTCCAAATCGCATTTTTTTGTGCATACCTTAATCAGGGTAAAAGCGCGTGCCGATCGGACGTCTATATCCTATAGCTCCCATAGGAACAATACGGAGAAAAATTTTAAAATTTAATTTTTTGAATTATGAAATATTTTGTTTATTAATTCATGTTGCTCTTGTAGTCAAAATTTAATTCGTAAAATCTGCAAGGGTATTAAAACTTCGGCTTGCCGAAGTTAGCTTCCGTCCTCGTTTAATATTAAATTATTTATTTTGGTTTATTATAATTACACAGTGTCAATTTATTGTGACAATTTTTCATTTGTGTAAGTTTAAAGAAGTGCCAGCGAGTCAGGATTAATATGATATCGCGATATCGTGCTATCAAAAAATATTTGATTTTTTCTCGCGCTCGTTTGAAGCTCCATTAAAGAAAAATTGGCACAATAAATTGACGTTAAAACTTAATTGTGTCATCTGAGCCTTAGCATTTTTTTAAATCCGGACGATTATTGCATACAATTAATTACAAGAGATCCTGGGCTGACCGGAAAGTTTTATCTTCATGTAAATTCTTAATTATCAACTTAAATATTTTAGAAATATTCGCCTAATTGTGTATAGAGTAATAGCATTATGGTGCTCTACCCTACAAGAAGGAAGCCACTGCGAAATTATTTCGGAGCCTCTTATTAAGGAAATATTGGATGACTTAGTTCCGCGAAACAAAACTTCATTAACATGTGTAAGTATTTTTTATAGAACATTACATATTACTTTTATTAACATTCAAATCCAATCAAGCCAGGGGAATCAAATTTAAGAACCAAATGTTCAGCTAAAAGTATAATTTCGATGTTAGAGATGTCATTTGGTAATGAAGATAATAACATGCTACAGTATCAAGCTCATTTTTGCCTGCAACAATTGTTATCATCGTCTGGTCATTTGCTAAGTAAGCAACTTTTAAAGGAAAGTATTATTCACACAGAAAAAATGCAGCTGTATTATATTTTAATTTTTACAGGACGTTCATAACACCTTATTGGGAATTTGTATTTTAATACATTCAGATCCGACCAAAATACCATCTTTGCGAAACATCTGGAATTGTCGATTGGAAGTTTACAAATCATTCGCAGTTTTGTTGAAATCGCGCAACTATGGATGCCCTGCGCCTTCGGAAATAATTATGACTCTTTTAAACGAATCACAATTATTTGAACATAGCATTGAACTACGGAAAGGTTGGACAATTAAAGCTATTGAACTTATGCTGCATCCTCACAAGACGGGTATTCAATTTAAACAGGGTGATGAAAATATAAAGTTCATACCATTATGCCATTCAAACAAATCAAATTTTAAAAGCTCTAAACATTTAGCACTTATAGACATTGCCCAGTCCAACATTAACGATAGAAACAAAACAGTTAATCAAAACATTAAAGAAAACGCTATTTTACAAACTAGTGACGATACTGGTAAGAATGATAATTCTAATGAAATATCCTATAACTTAATTAATAATAACGTTTATAACGAAGATATCATTGGGTTTATTGATAATTCATTAAATAAGGAAAAATATTTTAAAGAAAAAAAGGAAATAACTGCAGAATTCTCAGTTCAAAACTTGAATGTATCTGAAGAGTGTTTCCACTCTGTAAGGACCGATAACCCAGAAAGGTTCGATAAAAGGACTGATTTAGCACTATCCAATTGCGATGTTAAACAAAGTGAACCTCTTTTGCCTATGGATTCAGGGAAACTAGATGATGCTAAGATGGTAGCAGACTTGGAAGCAATATTTGTTGGTGAACTTAAATAAAATTCCTTAATTGATTTATTTGGATAAAAACTTTTGTGTTGTATTTGTTATATAATTTTGGTTTTTGTATAACTTAAATAAAAATCTCGATATTGAATTTTTAAAATAACACAAACCTCGTTTTAGTGTGCGCCAATACTGCTTTAATTAACTTAAATAATGTACAACATATTTGCCAAAAATAAGAACCTAGGTAAGGTAAAAGGTACATTATATGCCCAGGTAAAGATAAAAGGTGTTTATATTGGGCTGTCAAAATAGTCCTGCGGTATTTTTATTATATTATTTTTTTCTATTTTTACATCGAGCTTTTAAGTGACTCAAAGCTTCTTCAAATGGTTTATAACGGCTTGATGACTTAAGCCAAGCTCTTGACCGATGCTACGGCTACTATTATGCCTATTAGCTACTATTAGGCCTTCCTTCTTTGACCACCTCTGCACCAGAACGAAAACGTTGAAACCATCGTTGTGCGGTGGAAATGGAAATTGTATCGTGTCCATAAACTGCACAAATTTTATTGGCGGCTTGATATGCATTTTTGCCTTTATCGTAGTAGTACTGTAAAATATGCCGTATTTTCTCTTTATTTTGCTCCATGATTGCGGCGCTATAACTCACGAACGACTTAAAAGAAAAGACAATCAATAAAACATGTGTTAGCGCGTGAAATGAGCTTTCAAAAAAGGTAAATTATGTCCAGATGCGACGAATAAAACAAGAAATAAACGCTTTCAGCGCCAACTAGCGAAAATACCGCAAGACTTTTTTGACAACCTAATATATGTTTTTATACCCGTTAATCGTAGAGTAAAAGGGTATATTGTATTCGTGCAAAAGTATGTAACAGCTAGAAGGATGCGTTTCCGATCATATAAAGTATATATATTCTTGATCAGGATCACTAGCCGAGTCGATCTAGCCATGTCCGTCTGTCCGTCTGTCTGTCCGTATGAACGCTGAGATCTCGGAAACTACAAAAGCTAGAAGGTTGAGATTTCACACACATATTCTTGACTTCCTACGCAGCGCATTTTTATTTCAGCCGAGCGCCACGCCCCCTCTAACGCCCATAATCGCCCACTAACGATTTTAAAATGTGTCTGGCGCCCACACCTTTAAAGATTTCCAAGAAGTATAAATCCAATTTTGTTGTGTATAAATATCCCTATCGAAATGTAGAAGACATTTTTCAAATCGGACATCATTAAAAAGTTATTCGCAATCAAAAAAATGTTATATATCTGTTTGGTCATTTCATTATATTCTTTTATTTTTTATGTTCGTTGCGATGCCTGACTATCGAAAGCTGCGAGCAGGGGAGTAGCCCAGCTGATATCGCTAATAAATAATACCCCCAACGAGTCGGCAAGCAACGAACTTACTAAATTACATAAAATACTAAGTTAAGAAAAAAAAATACCTATGTACGATGGTAAGAACGGAAAAGAGAGAGTTGGTAACACTAAGTTAACGAAACTCTTGGAATAAAGTACACACTTGAAAAGAAGCCGGCTACACGTTTTTCGTTTCGATTTTTGATAAATCCAGTGGGTTCGCGAAGTTGCAATTTTAACCCTGCTCTGCGAGCAAACATTGGCGCCCCCGGGTGGACTCATTGGTTCTTATCCGGCATCTGTACTTTCGGATCTGCGAATTCTGGAAAGTTCGCAAATCACCAGGAGTTACATGACAAGCACGTGGCCAAAGTGCGTTGCGCAACAAGAAGCGCATCGGCATCGCACATTGGGTGCATTTGCACATTAACTTCATCTTTGTCGCTGGAGCGCCCGCATAGTCGGTGCGCCCTTACCCATCTCGTCGTAGGAGCAACACAACTGTGGGTCCTAGCCTACATCTCGTCGTCGGAGGGAGCTCCGAATTTCAATCTTGGACTAGGAGTGCACAATCGGTGCGCCCTAACGTCCATCTCGTCGGCTAGGCCCCGCAGAACGGTGCATCCTAACCCCAAATAACCTCGTAGAGGGAGCGCACATCGGCTGCGTCCCTAACCTCCATCTCGTCGGCACCCATTGAGCGGTGTGATAACAACTTGATCTTTTGTCGCTGGAGCACCCAAAGATTGAAGAGCCCTACTCATCTCGTCGTCGGTGCGCACAATGGGTACGACCGAAATTCCAACCTTGTCGCAGGAGAGCATCAGCGGTCTCCAACCCAACTTCGTACAGGAAGCGCACATCGGCTGCGTCACCGTCATAAATCGTCACCGGACAGCATCAGCATCTCATAGCAGGAGCGACCATACAGCGATCCGCATTAACATCGACGGTAAAGTGCCTACGTAAATACATGCAAATTTTATCATAATCATTTGTACAACACATATTATAATTCATTGGGCTTTCAGTCATCAGCGCACATACACATACGGTCTTCAATAAGCTAATTTGCCTCGTTCCTCGCGCGCTCCTTGGTTGTGTCTGACTTTTTGCCTCCCTTGTTTCTACCGCGCATAGCCTAGCAGAATTCTTCAGTGTAGACATTCGATCGGTACTAGCAGCATTACATTGGCATTTCTTGTTAGGAATAATCTACAAAAGAGACGTTGCTGGTCACAATGGGTGGAGGTCGAAAACGTATTGGTAGAACTCCCTCAACAGATGAAGACACAAATGAATTGCTGGAACAGCTTGAGCGGAATAAGAATCACATTATTAGAATTGAGGCCACAGTTCGTAGTCATGAAACTTCCCCTAATGCGTACAAAATGGAATGTCGTTTAAGTATTTTAAATGGATACATTGAAAAGGCGTTTGATTTGCAACAACAATTAGAGGCAATTAATATTGAATTATCATGTAGAGAGGAGTTAGAGGACTTATGTGTATCAACCAAGGCCGTAGTACTGTCACACTGCAATCGGTCTGAAGGAGAAAAAAGTCAGTCTACCTTCGCCAATAACAGTAGTTTAAATTCGTCAACAAGCCACAGTAAAATACTACCACACATGAAACTTCCAAAATTCGACGGCAACTACGCCGAGTTCAAAAATTTTATAGGCTTGTTTAATAGCTTGGTTCACAACGATGAACTTTAAAAGTATATACGTAAAAGTATATCTCACTTGTTTGAAATCCCAGCAATGCACACGCCATCCGCCGCAGCATTACGATCGCTCATCGACACCGTAGCTGCTATCTATGAATCTCTTCTCTCGCTCGGCAACGAGAAAAATATAGCCAATGCAATGATATTTCCCATCGTCATGTCTAGAGTGGATCCTAAAACGCGGTCGCGATGCGAAGAACAACTAAATTACGAGTCCATTCAGTTGTTTAAAGATTGCTCAGAAGCGCTAAATAAACGTTATCAACACTTAGCGGCTGAGGAATCCACGACGTGCAGGAGAGCTTCCTAACAGAATCAACAAGGGAACAAGCCTAGATATAGCAAGGCGCCACTAGCAGTTTCTTCTGCAAGTCAGATGACCATTTCATTCAAAGTTGCACATCTTTCGCAAATATCTCGGTAGAAGCTCGGTTCAAATTCGCAAAGAATGCACCTCTTTGCATTAATTGTCTACGCAGAGGGCATAGTGTCTCAACATGCCAGTCATCTCATTGTCGAATTTGTAAAAAGAATCATCACACACTTCTTCATCGGTATACATCGGCCTCCCAAGTACCGTCTGGTAATTAATTGCCACTGCCTATTGCCAATCAGGTATCCCAACAGTCACTAAGTGCCTCGATCAGTCAACCTATGCCTCAAAGAATAGATCACGTCTTACTTGCAACGGCTCTTGTCGAGGTTCGAAGTCAGTCAGGAGCCAAGCTGTGCGCTAGAGTTTTGCTAGATTCCGGCTTTCAGGTTAATTTTATTACGGAAGAATTGGTAAATAATTTGCAATTAAAGCGTCACCGACATGAGGCTAAATTCTCTGGCATTGGGTATTCCGCGCGTTCAGCTAGCTTCGCAGTCCAGACGACAATTGGGTCGCGACTAAACTCCTTCGAAGCAGCGGTTGAATGTATAATTTTACCGTCGATCTCAGGGTATCGTCCAGAAGCAACTGCAATCTCTTCCGATTTGATCCCTAATGATATCCCCCTAGCAGACCCTTACTCTTACAAGCCCAAACGCGTTGACATGCTAATCGGCGCTGACTTGTTTTTCGACTTGTTTAGGGAAGAGCAAATACCCTACAAAACACGGTCTTTGGTTGGGTAGCATCAGGAACCTGCAAAGAAAATCCGCCGGCACGATCTATCTCATACTTTACTTTAGTAGCTACGGAAGACAACATTCTGGATCACACACTTAGGAAGTTTTGGGAAATTGAAAGAATACCTGATTCAACGAAATCACAGCTGTATACCCCTGACCAAGTGTTGAGTGAAAAATCTTTTGCTGATACCGTCTCGCGTGACCCTACAGGAAAATTTGTAGTTAGCCTGCCTTTCAAATCGAGTCCTTCGTGTCTCGGTTCCTCGTATGAAACAGCACGACGCCGTTTTCTCTCCTTAGAGCGGCGTATGAAAGTGAACCCGTTAAACCATTCGATGTATACCCAGTTTATGAAGGAATACTTAGCCCTCGGTCACATCGAGGCTACAGATAATAGGATACCCAACGAGCCTCATTATTTTATACCATATCAGTGCGTTATCCGACCTAAAAGCTCTTCGACATAATTAAGAGTCGTCTTCGACGCGTCGTGCAGAACCATTCCCAAATTTCTTTAAATGAAATTCTCTTGGTAGGGCAAACGATTCAGCCTTGCCTATATGCCACGCTGCTTAAATTTAGGTTCCATAAATTCGCAATGTCGGCAGATATCACTAAAATGTATAGACAAGTGATATTAGATGAGGCTCATAGAAGGTTTCAGCTGATCATATGGCGAGAAAACCCGCAAGACCCTCTACAAATTTATCGTTTGAACACCGTAACGTATGGTACGGCAAGTGCTCCTTTCCTCGCAATACGGTGTTTGAAACAGCTTAGCGAGACATACTCCGATTCTCTTCCCTTAGCTTCACAGGCGTTAGCAAATGATTTTTATTAACAGGGGCCGATTCCATCCAGGAGCTAAGGAAATTGCGAAGGGAAATCACCGAGATTTTAGATTCCTCAGGGTTTGTCTTGGCTAAGTGGGTTTCGAATTGTACTCTCATCGAACAACAGGTCGAAAGTCCTCATTGGCGAAGACACCGATACAAAAACGTTGGGTCTTACTTGGAGTCCAAATCACGATACATTCAAATTCAACGCCCAGAAGTCACAGCTTGAAGACCCACCCACGAAGCGATCCATGCTTTAATTTGCAGCGCGTTTGTTCGAACCGTTAGGATTCATTTGCCCTGTCGTTACCCTTGCAAAAATTGTTATTTAGAAATTATGGTCGCTACAAATTGGATGGGACGACGAGATACCCGCCGACGTACTGCATCGCTGGAAGACAGTGTCATCATGCTTTCAAGATTTAGAAACGTTAAAAATGCCTCGACATGTCGGTACTCAGGTGGCTCCTATTAAATCCACGGGTTTGCGGACGCGTCGGAGGATGCCTACGGTTGTTGTTTGTACGTAAAGTCAGTGACCTCAGAGGGGATAAAGGTTAGATTGCTAACAGCCAAATCCAGAGTCGCACCGATCAATAGACTTAGTGTTCCACGGCTAGGACTCTGTGCGGCTCACCTCTTAGCAAAGTTGTGGAGTGATGTGCAAACACTCAATCTCTCGGCGCTGTAAAGATTATCATGTGGTCGGATTCGGAAGTTGTTCTCTTTTGGTTGAGTACTCATCTGTCGAAGCTTGAAACATTCGTCGCAAATAGGATTTCGGCTATTCACGAGCTGGTTCCAACTGCAGTCTGGCGACACGTCCCGACTAACTTCAATCCAGCGGACCTACCCTCTCGAGGAACTACGGTCAAAGATCTTGATATGTCCCTTTGGTTCGAAGGCCCTTCGTTTTTGTCCATGGACTCGACCCATTGGCCAGTTAACCCACACTTGGCTAACATGCCCCTCGAAAGCCAACTGAAAATGAAACCGCCAGCAATCGCTCATATAAGAATAAGAATCACATTATTAGAATTGAGGCCACAGTTCGTAGTCAAGAAACTTCCCCTAATGCGTACAAAATGGAATGTCGTTTAAGTATTTTAAATGGATACATTGAAAAGGCGTTTGATTTGCAACAACAATTAGAGGCAATTAATATTGAATTATCATGTAGAGAAAAGTTAGAGGACTTATGTGTATCAGCTAAGGCCGTAGTACTGTCGCACTGCAATCGGTCTGAAGGAGAAAAAAGTCATTCTACCTTCGCCAATAACAGTAGTTTAAATTCGTCAACAAGCCACAGTAAAATACTACCACACATGAAACTTCCAAAATTCGACGGCAACTACGCCGAGTTCAAAAATTTTATAGGCTTGTTTAATAGCTTGGTTCACAACGATGAACTTTAAAAGTATATACGTAAAAGTATATCTCACTTGTTTGAAATCCCAGCAATGCACACGCCATCCGCCGCAGCATTACGATCGCTCATCGACACCGTAGCTGCTATCTATGAATCTCTTCTCTCGCTCGGCAACGAGAAAAATATAGCCAATGCAATGATATTTCCCATCGTCATGTCTAGAGTGGATCCTAAAACGCGGTCGCGATGGGAAGAACAACTAAGTTACGAGTCCATTCAGTTGTTTAAAGATTGCTCAGAAGCGCTAAATAAACGTTATCAACACTTAGCGGCTGAGGAATCCACGACGTGCAGGAGAGCTTCCAAACAGAGTCAACAAGGGAACAAGCCTAGATATAGCAAGGCGGCACTATCGAAGAACCCAAATCTAAATGTTTCTTCTGCAAGTCAGATGACCATTTCATTCAAAGTTGCACATCTTTCGCAAATATCTCGGTAGAAGCTCGGTTCAAATTCGCAAAGAATGCACCTCTTTGCATTAATTGTCTACGCAGAGGGCATAGTGTCTCAACATGCCAGTCATCTCATTGTCGAATTTGTAAAAAGAATCATCACACACTTCTTCATCGGTATACATCGGCCTCCCAAGTACCGTCTGGTAATCAATTTCCACTGCCTATTGCCAATCAGGTATCCCAACAGTCACTAAGTGCCTCGATCAGTCAACCTATGCCTCAAAGAATAGATCACGTCTTACTTGCAACGGCTCTTGTCGAGGTTCGAAGTCAGTCAGGAGCCAAGCTGTGCGCTAGAGTTTTGCTAGATTCCGGCTTTCAGGTTAATTTTATTACGGAAGAATTGGTAAATAATTTGCAATTAAAGCGTCACCGACATGAGGCTAAATTCTCTGGCATTGGGTATTCCGCGCGTTCAGCTAGCTTCGCAGTCCAGACGACAATTGGGTCGCGACTAAACTCCTTCGAAGCAGCGGTTGAATGTATAATTTTACCGTCGATCTCAGGGTATCGTCCAGAAGCAACTGCAATCTCTTCCGATTTCATCCCTAATGATATCCCCCTAGCAGACCCTTACTCTTACAAGCCCAAACGCGTTGACATGCTAATCGGCGCTGACTTGTTTTTCGACTTGCTTAGGGAAGCATGTCATAAGCACTCAGATCCAACCCTACAAAACACGGTCTTTGGTTGGGTAGCATCAGGAACCTGCAAAGAAAATCCGCCGGCACGATCTATCTCATACTTTACTTTAGTAGCTACGGAAGACAACATTCTGGATCACACACTTAGGAAGTTTTTGGGAAATTGAAAGAATACCTGATTCAACGAAATCACAGCTGTATACCCCTGACCAAGTGTTGAGTGAAAAATCTTTTGCTGATACCGTCTCGCGTGACCCTACAGGAAAATTTGTAGTTAGCCTGCCTTTCAAATCGAGTCCTTCGTGTCTCGGTTCCTCGTATGAAACAGCACGACGCCGTTTTCTCTCCTTAGAGCGGCGTATGAAAGTGAACCCGTTAAACCATTCGATGTATACCCAGTTTATGAAGGAATACTTAGCCCTCGGTCACATCGAGGCTACAGATAATAGGATACCCAACGAGCCTCATTATTTTATACCATATCAGTGCGTTATCCGACCTAAAAGCTCTTCGACATAATTAAGAGTCGTCTTCGACGCGTCGTGCAGGACCAATGAAATTCTCTTGGTAGGGCAAACGATTCAGCCTTGCCTATATGCCACGCTGCTTAAATTTAGGTTCCATAAATTCGCAATGTCGGCAGATATCACTAAAATGTATAGACAAGTGATATTAGATGAGGCTCATAGAAGGTTTCAGCTGATCATATGGCGAGAAAACCCGCAAGACCCTCTACAAATTTATCGTTTGAACACCGTAACGTATGGTACGGCAAGTGCTCCTTTCCTCGCAATACGGTGTTTGAAACAGCTTAGCGAGACATACTCCGATTCTCTTCCCTTAGCTTCACAGGCGTTAGCAAATGATTTTTATGTCGATGACTTATTAACAGGGGCCGATTCCATCCAGGAGCTAAGGAAATTGCGAAGGGAAATCACCGAGATTTTAGATTCCTCAGGGTTTGTCTTGGCTAAGTGGGTTTCGAATTGTACTCTCATCGAACAACAGGTCGATGAATCAAAAGTCCTCATTGGCGAAGACACCGATACAAAAACGTTGGGTCTTACTTGGAGTCCAAATCACGATACATTCAAATTCAACGCCCAGAAGTTACAGCTTGAAGACCCACCCACGAAGCGATCCATGCTTTAATTTGCAGCGCGTTTGTTCGATCCGTTAGGATTCATTTGCCCTGTCGTTACCCTTGCAAAAATTTTTATTTAGAAATTATGGTCGCTACAAATTGGATGGGTCGACGAGATACCCGCCGACGTACTGCATAGCTGGAAGACAGTGTCATCATGCTTTGAAGATTTAGAAACGTTAAAAATCCCTCGACATGTCGGTACTCAAATGGCTCCTATTAAATCCACGGGTTTGCGGACGCGTCAGAGGATGCCTACGGTTGTTGTTTGTACGTAAGGTCAGTGACCTCAGAGGGGATAAAGGTTAGATTTCTAACAGCCAAATCCAGAGTCGCACCGATCAATAGACTTAGTGTTCCACGGCTAGGACTCTGTGCGGCTCACCTCTTAGCAAAGTTGTGGAGTGATGTGCAAACACTCAATCTTTACAGCGCCGAGCAAATTATCATGTGGTCGGATTCGGAAGTTGTTCTCTTTTGGTTGAGTACTCATCTGTCGAAGCTTAAAACATTCGTCGCAAATAGGATTTCGGCTATTCACGAGCTGGTTCCAACTGCAGTCTGGCGACACGTCCCGACTAACTTCAATCCAGCGGACCTACCCTCTCGAGGAACTACGGTCAAAGATCTTGATACGTCCCTTTGGTTCGAAGGCCCTTCGTTTTTGTCCATGGACTCGACCCATTGGCCAGTTAACCCACACTTGGCTAACATGCCCCTCGAAAGCCAACTGGAAATGAAACCGCCAGCAATCGCTCATATAATTATCATGTAGAGAGGAGTTAGAGGACTTATGTGTATCAGCCAAGGCCGTAGTACTGTCACACTGCAATCGGTCTGAAGGGGAAAAAAGTCATTCTACCTTCGCCAATAACAGTAGTTTAAATTCGTCAACAAGCCACAGTAAAATACTACCACACATGAAACTTCCAAAATTCGACGGCAACTACGCCGAGTTCAAAAATTTTATAGGCTTGTTTAAGAGCTTGGTTCACAACGATGAACTTTAAAAGTATATACGTAAAAGTATATCTCACTTGTTTGAAATCCCAGCAATGCACACGCCATCCGCCGCAGCATTACGATCGCTCATCGACACCGTAGCTGCTATCTATGAATCTCTTCTCTCGCTCGGCAACGAGAAAAATATAGCCAATGCAATGATATTTCCCATCGTCATGTCTAGAGTGGATCCTAAAACGCGGTCGCGATGGAAAGAACAACTAAGTTACGAGTCCATTCAGTTGTTTAAAGATTGCTCAGAAGCGCTAAATAAACTTTATCAACACTTAGCGGCTGAGGAATCCACGACGTTCAGGAGAGCTTCCAAACAGAGTCAACAAGGGAACAAGCCTAGATATAGCAAGGCGGCACTAGCAGTTTCTCAACCTATCGAAGAACCCAAATCTAAATGTTTCTTCTGCAAGTCAAATGACCATTTCATTCAAAGTTGCACATCTTTCGCAAATATCTCGGTAGAAGCTCGGTTCAAATTCGCAAAGAATGCACCTCTTTGCATTAATTGTCTACGCAGAGGGTATAGTGTCTCAACATGCCAGTCATCTCATTGTCGAATTTGTAAAAAGAATCATCACACACTTCTTCATCGGTATACATCGGCCTCCCAAGTAACGTCTGGTAATCAATTGCCACTGCCTATTGCCAATCAGGTATCCCAACAGTCACTAAGTGCCTCGATCAGTCAACCTATGCCTCAAAGAATAGATCACGTCTTACTTGCAACGGCTCTTGTCGAGGTTCGAAGTCAGTCAGGAGCCAAGCTGTGCGCTAGAGTTTTGCTAGATTCCGGGTTTCAGGTTAATTTTATTACGGAAGAATTGGTAAATAATTTGCAACTAAAGCGTCACCGACATGAGGCTAAATTCTCTGGCATCGGGTATTCCGCGCGTTCAGCTAGCTTCGCAGTCCAGACGACAATTGGGTCGCGACTAAACTCCTTCGAAGCAGCGGTTGAATGTATCGTCCAGAAGCAACTGCAATCTCTTCCGATTTGATCCCTAATGATATCCCCCTAGCAGACCCTTACTTTTACAAGCCCAAACGCGTTGACATGCTAATCGGCGCTGACTTGTTTTTCGACTTGCTTAGGGAAGAGCAAATACGTCATAAGCACTCAGGTCCAACCCTACAAAACACGGTCTTTGGTTGGGTAGCGTCAGGAACCTGCAAAGAAAATCCGCCGGCACGATCTATCTCATACTCTACTTTAGTAGCTACGGAAGACAACATTCTGGATCACACACTTAGGAAGTTTTGGGAAATTGAAAGAATACCTGATTCAACGAAA
The DNA here is from genome assembly GCA_037075285.1 of Drosophila lutescens. Taxonomy (NCBI): domain Eukaryota; kingdom Metazoa; phylum Arthropoda; class Insecta; order Diptera; family Drosophilidae; genus Drosophila; species Drosophila lutescens. The sequence continues at coordinate 70,242 of JBAMCF010000637.1, forward strand.
TCACAGCTGTATACCCCTGACCAAGTGTTGAGTGAAAAATCTTTTGCTGATACCGTCTCGCGTGACCCTACAGGAAAATTTGTAGTTAGCCTGCCTTTCAAATCGAGTCCTTCGTGTCTCGGTTCCTCGTATGAAACAGCACGACGCCGTTTTCTCTCCTTAGAGCGGCGTATGAAAGTGAACCCGTTTAACCATTCGATGTATACCCAGTTTATGAAGGAATACTTAGCCCTCGGTCACATCGAGGCTACAGATAATAGGATACCCAACGAGCCTCATTATTTTATACCATATCAGTGCGTTATCCGACCTAAAAGCTCTTCGACATAATTAAGAGTCGTCTTCGCCGCGTCGTACAGAACCACTTCCCAAATTTCTTTAAATGAAATTCTCTTGGTAGGGCAAACGATTCAGCCTTGCCTATATGCCACGCTGCTTAAATTTAGGTTCTATAAATTCGCAATGTCGGCAGATATCACTAAAATGTATAGACAAGTGATATTAGATGAGGCTCATAGAAGGTTTCAGCTGATCATATGGCGAGAAAACCCGCAAGACCCTCTACAAATTAATCGTTTGAACACCGTAACGTATGGTACGGCAAGTGCTCCTTTCCTCGCAATACGGAGTTTGAAACAGCTTAGCGAGACATACTCCGATTCTCTTCCCTTAGCTTCACTGGCGTTAGCAAATGATTTTTATGTCGATGACTTATTAACAGGGGCCGATTCCATCCAGGAGCTAAGGAAATTGCGAAGGGAAATCACCGAGATTTTAGATTCCTCAGGGTTTGTCTTGGCTAAGTGGGTTTCGAATTGTACTCTCATCGTACAACAGGTCGATGAATGAAAAGTCCTCATTGGCGAAGACACCGATACAAAAACGTTGGGTCTTACTTGGAGTCCAAATCACGATACATTCAAATTCAACGCCCAGAAGTTACAGCTTGAAGACCCACCCACGAAGCGATCCATGCTTTAATTTGCAGCGCGTTTGTTCGATCCGTTAGGATTCATTTGCCCTGTCGTTACCCTTGCAAAAATTTTTATTTAGAAATTATGGTCGCTACAAATTGGATGGGTCGACGAGATACCCGCCGACGTACTGCATCGCTGGAAGACAGTGTCATCATGCTTTGAAGATTTAGAAACGTTAAAAATCCCTCGACATGTCAGTACTCAGGTGGCTCCTATTAAATCCACGGGTTTGCGGACGCGTCAGAGGATGCCTACGGTTGTTGTTTGTACGTAAGGTCAGTGACCTCAGAGGGGATAAAGGTTAGATTTCTAACAGCCAAATCCAGAGTCGCACCGATCAATAGACTTAGTGTTCCACGGCTAGGACTCTGTGCGGCTCACCTCTTAGCAAAGTTGTGGAGTGATGTGCAAACACTCAATCTTTACAGCGCCGAGCAAATTATCATGTGGTCGGATTCGGAAGTTGTTCTCTTTTGGTTGAGTACTCATCTGTCGAAGCTTAAAACATTCGTCGCAAATAGGATTTCGGCTATTCACGAGCTGGTTCCAACTGCAGTCTGGCGACACGTCCCGACTAACTTCAATCCAGCGGACCTACCCTCTCGAGGAACTACGGTCAAAGATCTTGATACGTCCCTTTGGTTCGAAGGCCCTTCGTTTTTGTCCATGGACTCGACCCATTGGCCAGTTAACCCACACTTGGCTAACATGCCCCTCGAAAGCCAACTGGAAATGAAACCGCCAGCAATCGCTCATATAATTATCATGTAGAGAGGAGTTAGAGGACTTATGTGTATCAGCCAAGGCCGTAGTACTGTCACACTGCAATCGGTCTGAAGGGGAAAAAAGTCATTCTACCTTCGCCAATAACAGTAGTTTAAATTCGTCAACAAGCCACAGTAAAATACTACCACACATGAAACTTCCAAAATTCGACGGCAACTACGCCGAGTTCAAAAATTTTATAGGCTTGTTTAAGAGCTTGGTTCACAACGATGAACTTTAAAAGTATATACGTAAAAGTATATCTCACTTGTTTGAAATCCCAGCAATGCACACGCCATCCGCCGCAGCATTACGATCGCTCATCGACACCGTAGCTGCTATCTATGAATCTCTTCTCTCGCTCGGCAACGAGAAAAATATAGCCAATGCAATGATATTTCCCATCGTCATGTCTAGAGTGGATCCTAAAACGCGGTCGCGATGGAAAGAACAACTAAGTTACGAGTCCATTCAGTTGTTTAAAGATTGCTCAGAAGCGCTAAATAAACTTTATCAACACTTAGCGGCTGAGGAATCCACGACGTGCAGGAGAGCTTCCAAACAGAGTCAACAAGGGAACAAGCCTAGATATAGCAAGGCGGCACTAGCAGTTTCTCAACCTATCGAAGAACCCAAATCTAAATGTTTCTTCTGCAAGTCAGATGACCATTTCATTCAAAGTTGCACATCTTTCGCAAATATCTCGGTAGAAGCTCGGTTCAAATTCGCAAAGAATGCACCTCTTTGCATTAATTGTCTACGCAGAGGGTATAGTGTCTCAACATGCCAGTCATCTCATTGTCGAATTTGTAAAAAGAATCATCACACACTTCTTCATCGGTATACATCGGCCTCCCAAGTACCGTCTGGTAATCAATTGCCACTGCCTATTGCCAATCAGGTATCCCAACAGTCACTAAGTGCCTCGATCAGTCAACCTATGCCTCAAAGAATAGATCACGTCTTACTTGCAACGGCTCTTGTCGAGGTTCGAAGTCAGTCAGGAGCCAAGCTGTGCGCTAGAGTTTTGCTAGATTCCGGGTTTCAGGTTAATTTTATTACGGAAGAATTGGTAAATAATTTGCAACTAAAGCGTCACCGACATGAGGCTAAATTCTCTGGCATCGGGTATTCCGCGCGTTCAGCTAGCTTCGCAGTCCAGACGACAATTGGGTCGCGACTGAACTCCTTCGAAGCAGCGGTTGAATGTATCGTCCAGAAGCAACTGCAATCTCTTCCGATTTGATCCCTAATGATATCCCCCTAGCAGACCCTTACTTTTACAAGCCCAAACGCGTTGACATGCTAATCGGCGCTGACTTGTATTTCGACTTGCTTAGGGAAGAGCAAATACGTCATAAGCACTCAGGTCCAACCCTACAAAACACGGTCTTTGGTTGGGTAGCATCAGGAACCTGCAAAGAAAATCCGCCGGCACGATCTATCTCATACTCTACTTTAGTAGCTACGGAAGACAACATTCTGGATCACACACTTAGGAAGTTTTGGGAAATTGAAAGAATACCTGATTCAACGAAATCACAGCTGTATACCCCTGACCAAGTGTTGAGTGAAAAATCTTTTGCTGATACCGTCTCGCGTGACCCTACAGGAAAATTTGTAGTTAGCCTGCCTTTCAAATAGAGTCCTTCGTGTCTCGGTTCCTCGTATGAAACAGCACGACGCCGTTTTCTCTCCTTAGAGCGGCGTATGAAAGTGAACCCGTTAAACCATTCGATGTATACCCAGTTTATGAAGGAATACTTAGCCCTCGGTCACATCGAGGCTACAGATAATAGGATACCCAACGTGCCTCATTATTTTATACCATATCAGTGCGTTATCCGACCTAAAAGCTCTTCGACATAATTAAGAGTCGTCTTCGCCGCGTCGTGCAGAACCACTTCCCAAATTTCTTTAAATGAAATTCTCTTGGTAGGGCAAACGATTCAGCCTTGCCTATATGCCACGCTGCTTAAATTTAGGTTCCATAAATTCGCAATGTCGGCAGATATCACTAAAATGTATAGACAAGTGATATTAGATGAGGCTCATAGAAGGTTTCAGCTGATCATATGGCGAGAAAACCCGCAAGACCCTCTACAAATCAATCTTTTGAACACCGTAACGTATGGTACGGCAAGTGCTCCTTTCCTCGCAATACGGAGTTTGAAACAGCTTAGCGAGACATACTTCGATTCTCTTCCCTTAGCTTCACTGGCGTTAGCAAATGATTTTTATGTCGATGACTTATTAACAGGGGCCGATTCCATCCAGGAGCTAAGGAAATTGCGAAGGGAAATCACCGAGATTTTAGATTCCTCAGGGTTTGTCTTGGCTAAGTGGGTTTCGAATTGTACTCTCATCGTACAACAGGTCGATGAATGAAAAGTCCTCATTGGCGATGACACCGATACAAAAACGTTGGGTCTTACTTGGAGTCCAAATCACGATACATTCAAATTCAACGCCCAGAAGTTACAGCTTGAAGACCCACCCACGAAGCGATCCATGCTTTAATTTGCAGCGCGTTTGTTCGATCCGTTAGGATTCATTTGCCCTGTCGTTACCCTTGCAAAAATTTTTATTTAGAAATTATGGTCGCTACAAATTGGATGGGACGACGAGATACCCGCCGACGTACTGCATCGCTGGAAGACAGTGTCATCATGCTTTGAAGATTTAGAAACGTTAAAAATCCCTCGACATGTCGGTACTCAGGTGGCTCCTATTAAATCCACGGGTTTGCGGACGCGTCAGAGGATGCCTACGGTTGTTGTTTGTACGTAAGGTCAGTGACCTCAGAGGGGATAAAGGTTAGATTGCTAACAGCCAAATCCAGAGTCGCACCGATCAATAGACTTAGTGTTCCACGGCTAGGACTCTGTGCGGCTCACCTCTTAGCAAAGTTGTGGAGTGATGTGCAAACACTCAATCTTTACAGCGCCGAGCAAATTATCATGTGGTCGGATTCGGAAGTTGTTCTCTTTTGGTTGAGTACTCTTCTGTCGAAGCTTAAAACATTCGTCGCAAATAGGATTTCGGCTATTCACGAGCTGGTTCCAACTGCAGTCTGGCGACACGTCCCGACTAACTTCAATCCAGCGGACCTACCCTCTCGAGGAACTACGGTCAAAGATCTTGATACGTCCCTTTGGTTCGAAGGCCCTTCGTTTTTGTCCATGGACTCGACCCATTGGCCAGTTAACCCACACTTGGCTAACATGCCCCTCGAAAGCCAACTGGAAATGAAACCGCCAGCAATCGCTCATATGGTTGCTGTTGTTTCTAATCATCCTTTGCTACAGGTAGTCGAAAATTCGTCTTCCTATGTGAAGGTCTTGAGAATTACAACATTTATCTTTCGTTTTGTGTACGGCAGGACGTGGAACTTGTGGAACGAGCACGTAGTATCAGCTGCAGAACTTAGTTTTTCATTTTATATTATCGCGCAGGCTGTTCAGCGCGAATCGTTTGCAGTCGAATTTAAGAAATTTGCATTACCTAATTCTTACCAAAACCTCAGTCCATTTATCAGCAATGAAAGTTTTGGAACTCGTACTTTAACCTTGGTGCGAGTAGGCGGTCGGCTAGCGCACGCGGATCTAGAACCCAGTGCCAAATTCCCGATATTAATGCCCAAGGGGAATCGTTTTGTAAAATTATATATCGAGCACGTGCACTACGCTAATTGCCACGCAGGACCGCGCGCGCTAGTCGGCCTGCTTCGGCAGACAATTTGGTTGATCAATGCACGACGCGAGTGCAGTGCTGTTGTGCGACGATGCACGCACTGTTTCCGATATAAGCCACGGTTATTGTCGCAAATAATGGGAAATCTGCCTTTTGACCGTGTCAGAGTCAGTCGACCTTTTAGAATAAGCGGAGTCGATCTGTTCGGCCCAATCAAGGTGTCGCTAGGAGTGCGTGGCAAGGCAGCTCTAAAAATGTATGTCGCAGTCTTCATATGTTTTTCCACGAAAGCGGTTCACCTAGAACTGTTGAAAGATCTAACTTCTAACTCATTTATCCTCTGTCTCAGCAGATTTGTTACACGGCGCGACCCGCTCGAACGACTGTATTGCGACAATGCAACCAATTTTGTCGGTTCCGCAAGGATGCTTGAAGAAATGGCCTCCGATGTCTGGACGTATCGCAACACATTGGGAACGTACGGCGTCCATCACCAGGTTGAGTTCGTGCTCATTCCGCCCCGGGCCCCCCATTTTGGAGGTCTATGGGAGGCGGACGTCAAGTCCGCTAAGAATCTGTTCTTGAAGTCCGTCGGAAATGTCTTGCTCAAGGAGGACGAAGTTCAAACGATCCTAGTTTAAGTGGAAGAGGTATTGAAGCAACAACCCCAACGACGGAGAGGCACTTCCCACTTTCTGGTAGGCACCACGCTCGCTGCGCTACCCCCAGGATCTGTTCCTCCTCATCCGGAGGATGACTTAACGCACCTTCAACGCTGGCACCTTATATCAGCCATTAAACAACGGTTTTGGCAAAACTGGTCTCGTGACTATATTGCGGGACTGCAGCAAAGAGTCAAGTGGACAAAGGAATCGGTCAACCTTCGACCAGGAACTATCGTCGTCATCAAAGAAGACAATTTACCGCCACAGAAGTGGCTGTTAGGCAGAGTCACAGAGGTAACGCAAGGAGCTGATGGCAAGGTTCGCGTTGCTCTAGTAGACACCAAGCAAGGCGTGTACAAGCGATCAGTACACCGACTAGCACCTCTACCAATTGATTGAAGGCTTGCAGTGCTTCAACGCGGGCTATGTTTGGTCATTTCATTATATTCTTTTATTTTTGCACTTTTAACCCTGTTCTGCGAGCAAACAATATTCATCTCCCTCGCACTCCCTTTAGCTGAGTGACGGGTATTAGATAGTCGGGACACCAACCCGACAATAGCGTTCTCTCTTGTTTTACTTATATTTTCTCTTTACTTTGGAATAAAATCTCAACTTTTAAATAAATAAATAAAATAAATAAATAAAATAAAATAAATAAATGGCATTACCAGTGGTGGACTTAGCTTTCGGATTCGTTATTTCTTATTAGGACATTGAGGGGATGAGTAGATAAAATGGCTGTATAAAAATATGTACCTAGGTAAGCTAAAGGGTAGTCAATGATTTGTATGCCAAGGTAAGGTATAACACTGCATATTTATACCCGTTACTTGTAGAGTGGTTTCCACTGACTCCCGCTAGGCGGCGCCACCGCGTTAATTCTTGTTTTAATGTTGGTTAGCTGAATAACGTGTATCTAATAGTCGAGGCAATCGACTATAGCGTTTTCTCTTGTTTTATACTTCTTAACCGTAGAGAAAAATGGGTATGTTGTATTCGGTCAAAAGTATGTAGACAAGTCGATCACTGTTTATTCTTCCGTTTCTTACTAAGCAAATTGCAACGGAGGGAAGGAGATAAATTATACTTTTACACCAAATAAGCAAATTGCGAATCGCCTATTTCAGGTCAACATATTTTCGTTTTCCCTCGAATGTGAATTCGTTATTGTCGGATTTCCCTTTAAGATATTATATTTTACCTTGTTTGTTGGACAATTTTCTAAGGAACGTTCCCTTTTTGTGTGAATTTAAACTGCAGAGGCATTGTCTTGGAAAAAGCTTAAAACCTCTTAACCTTATATATATTTGTACCACGAAATATAGCTAGATTTCTGGGAATTTGTATTGTATATGAAGCAGGAAAAAAAAAACATTTCCTTTTAGGTCCTTTTAAATTAAATATGAAGATGTTAGGCGAGGTTAGGTGGGTATGGTTGAGGATTAGAGACTATTCCCCCCACTTAGGCCGCATTGGGTCCCTTGGGATACCATATGATCTCAGAACAAATCCATTTTCCCTAGCTCATGGGTTAGTGGGTTTCTCGAACCACTTGGTTCTTTTTAGGAAACAGAGGAGTTTGGGAATGATTGTGCCTTGTATGGCCGCAAGGCTTGGAAGCGTGTAGCTTCCTAGTGTTTGAAAATATTTGAGGTTTGCGCTGGGAAGAAGCATGTGAGGTGTTCAATTTTCAATTCTGAGATGAGTGGCAATCTCGTTCAGAGATTTGCGGCATTCAGAGATAGTTACTGAGTTAGTTGTATAGATGTCGAGGGACCTGAGGGCTGCTTGACTATCCGAAAAGATGAAGATGTCTGTGTCGCGCCCCACTTATGCAGAGTTCTGCGCTTCTTTGGATCTTGTGCAGATTATTTAGGTTGCAATTCTTTTCTAGGGAGTGGCACCGATGTTTCCGTAGAGAAGGATGGGTCTGCCTGTGGACTATTACGGGAGAGAAGCCCCACTTTCTCCCCATAGGTTTTTTGCATGCAAAGAGTGCTATGGCGGTCCGCGATGTTCTCTGCCCAGTGGAGTTTTTTTGTCAGGGATGACACCCAAATACTTTGTTTGTTGGCTAAGGGTTAGGCGAGTTTGGTGTAGTTTTGGGAGAGTTAGACCTGGTACCTTATACTTCCTTGTAAATAGAACTAGTTCGGTCTTTTCTGGGCTAACACCCAGTCCGCAGCGCGCTGTCCACCTTGAGAGTGTGGATAGGGCTGTCTCCATTAGGTTGCAGAGAGTTTGAGGAAATTTTCCTTGCAGTAGGATAACCACGTCATCCGCATAGGCCACCACTTTTGTTCCCGCTTCCTCTAGAAGTGATAGAAGTTTATTAACAACTATATCCCATTGCAGAGGGGAAAGTACACCACCTTTCGGGGTTCCTCTACTAAGGTTCCTGGTCGATTGTGCTGATCCCATAGTGGAGTTCACTACCCTACTGGTAAAAATGGTATGTATGAGTCCCACTATAGGACGCTCAATGCCCAGTTCCGTCATAGCGCCAGTGATAGCCGTTGGGGTGACATTGTTAAAAACGTCTTCTATGTCTAGGAAGGCTGCCAGGGAGTATTCCTCTATACAAGATACTAAGCATTGAAGGGCGGTATCTGTTGAAATGCCTTTACGGTACGCATGTTGTGCATTGTTTGCACCCCATTCTGGTCGTGTCGTAAGTGCACAGAAGCTTAAGATTTTCGGTGTGGTAGGCCTCTAGATGAATTACGGGCTTTCGGTACGGCACCCTTTTCTTTCTTGTCGTCGATGGTGGTGACTTCCGACTTTTTAAGAGTGTCGGACTCTACTGTTTCTTTTTTATCATTATTATTTAAATTCTCCATATCTGTTCCCATGAGCTGCGGAGAAAGGACAGGTCTACCCGGGCAGAGATCCGCTACACCCGGGTAGGTCTGGCTTAGAGACTGAGTTATTTATTGACTTCACTTTAAAAAACACACCGTTTTTAGGTAATTTTTCGCACGTCCGGGGGTATATCTTAAAAACTAGGTATCGGATCGCTTTGCTTCTTTTTTCAATGATTAGTGTGTTAGTTTAGAGTACAAAAAATAAAACATATTGCAGTTCGCCAGCCGCATATCTTAGTTATGGGTTATTTGCCAAACGTCTATTTTTTCCATATCTTTCAACTTTGATGGAAAATAAAAAAAAACTATTTAATACTATTTTTTTATTTTTTCCTAAAACGTTATTTGGACTTTCTTCTTGGTATTAGGAAAGTTGTAGATGCGTCCGCGTGCGTCCGCGGTTTTAAGACCAAAAAAGGTAAAAAGTCACGGTACCAGAAATTGCATATAGCGCAATCTTGTGAAATGACCATCTCAATTCATGGGAAACTTTTTTATGTTATTATTGATTGTCAAATGGGGATTTTATTTTAAAAGTTTTATATGTTTCGCCTGGCAATTAGGTATCAAAAATATTGAAAAACCGGGGCGTTACCTTCAGGTAGTATTCAAAGGTAAATTATGCAAGTATACATGTACAAGTACATTTAGTAGTATGTAGAATCAAAACAACATATAACTGTCCTCTGATTCAGCAGGTGCATACAGGTAGGCATTAATTGCAGTCTCCACAGGCGGCTGGAATTTCATTTGAACATCTGCAAAATACTAAAATTGCGTAATTCTACCTATGGTTGGGGTTTCACTTTTTAAGGCGATAAACTCTTTACCTGTTTGTACCTACCAGGTAATACCTCACACTATATATTGCATTGTAGGTTTAATCCCTGGATAAGTCTATGGCTGAAAGTTGACGAGACACGTTTTTTGTATTCTCCTTATTTTTTTTGGTTAAAAATGGCTTTAAACAACTCAAAATTATGTGAACTGTTTACGTCAACAACTACCTAATCTACGAGTTCAAAGAAGCTGTTATAGAAGAACTAAAAAAAACACGTGCCGCGGCTGGTTGTCTTGGCCTTCTTGCTCGCTGGTTGAGCCACTTCGATCGACCTCTCCCGCTTGGTCGCTTGGTATCTTTGCGGGAAGTCTGGAATTACTGCCTTTGCCCAGGCTATGTCCTCCTGGATCTTTTGGTAGTCCTCCTTGGAAGTCAGATCCTCCCGTATGGGGTTGGTGGCCAGACGTTTTAAGATGCGGTATGCCTTCTTTCGTTCCAGTGGTCCTGCCTGATTAGGTGGTGTCCGCTTGAACTCCTTGGCCCTGGTACTTACCACAAGGTCAGCCCTTGCACCTCCCTCCGGTTGGTTTGGCTGGTGAGCCGCCCCAGCGTTGGTGGGTGTTTTGGTTTGGCCCTTGCGGTTCGTGGGAGCTTCCTGGCTGCGTGGTCCTCTGGCCTTGGCTGGTGTCGATGTTGCATGAGTAGGGGCTTTCGGTACGGCACCCTTGCTTACTTAGTCGTCATTGGTGGTGACTTCCGACTTTTTAAGAGTGTCGGACTCTACGTTTACTTTTTAAATATATTTGAATTCTCCATACTAGTTCCCACGAGCTGCGGAGAAAGGACAGGTCCACCCGGGCAGAGATCCGCTGTACCCGGGTAAGGCTGGTTAGAACAGGCGGTCGCCACTTGCCTGAGCCCACCGTTAGAGACTGAGTTATTCGTTGACTCGGGCTCCCAGCCAGATTGACTCTCGGCACGGTTCGAGTGATACCTTAGTCCAGCCCGGGGTGAGATGAGTGTTGGGGGAATAGGGAAGAGGTAGGCTTATGTGTGGGGAGTGGGTTTGTGTGAGTTTGTCGGAGGCGGCAGCACAAGCGCGACATCGGCACTGCTACGGCGCAGATACCCGCTGACTGTCCGGGGCTACTTATTTGCGCTTCATATTGGGGCCTAGCGGTGGCTGGGCCAAGCCAACATCCACGCTTAAAAAAAATTTTTTTTTATAATTTTTAAAAATTAAAACATTAAAAAAGAAATTAAACAAAACAAAAACACGCTCAATCCCTGTCTCAAGCAATACTTTTAAAGGTGAATGAATTATTTATCATTTGCCGTTTACATCATTCAATTATCTCCTTTATTACCAAAAAAAAGTCAAAAGGCGCCACTGTGCGTCGGTACTGTAACGCCGCAGATACCCGCTGACTGTCCGGGGCTACTTATTCGCTCTTTATGTTGGGGCTTAGCGGTAGCCGGGCCGTGCCGACTTCCACGCTTATTCATTCGTAGCTACCCTGGAGAACCAGGGCGCTCGCTATCCGCAACCTGCGACCCGTTCGGTAGCCTTCAGCTCGGCACCTTCCAAGCTCATTGGCCGAATATTAAAATAAATGTATAGAATTTTTCTAAAAGCGCAGAAGTGTTTGTTTTGATGCACTGTTTTGATTCATGCAATAAACTTTTATCTTGACACTTTTATATTGTCACGACCCTGTTTTGGGAGGCGGTATAGCTCGCCGTGGTCAGGGTTCGTGACAGATATTTATAGTTCCTCTATAGATCGATTTACCTCCCTTTCCCCAATAATAACACAGAGGGATAGGACTATAAAGTAGGCGTGTATTTCGTAGTAATTGTAAAGTGGGGTTTTGTCGGGTGATGACGTATATGTGAGTGGACACTGCTTGCTTCGGTGGTTCGGTGATACGGGAGGGCCGAAGGCTGGACTGTTTGCTGTCGAGATCCGATGCTACTGGAGCTGTGTGATGAACTGCTTGCCGCCGTTGGTCCGATGCTACGGAAGCGTATGTGATGAACTGCTTGTCGTCGTTGATCCGATGCTACGGAAGCGTGTGTGATGAACTGCTTGCCGTCGTTGATCCGATGCTACGGAAGCGTGTGTGATGAACTGCTTGCCGTCGTTGATCCGATGCTACGGAAGCGTGTGTGATGAACTGCTTGCCGCCGTTGATCCGATGTTACGGAAGCGTCATGAGATCGCGTCGGCGCTGCGGGATGGGCCGAGTGATCGTGTTGACGTTGCAGATGGGCCGAGTGGTCGCGTTGGCGCTGCTGATGGCCGAGTGATCGCGTTGGCGCTGCGGATGGCCGAGTGATCGCGTTGGCGCTGCGGATGGCCGAGTGTGAACTGTTTCGTCGTGCGTACGTCGTGTACGTCGGGTTCGTAGTGTTCTGGGTCGTTGGGAACGATCTACTTGGATTTCTAGTGGGATTCGGGAATGTAGGGCATCGTTAGTTTCGGTCTGCCGGGCATCGTTAGTTTCGACCTGCCGTTTCTACATCCGTTTCGTTTCCGGGTCGGAAGCCGGAAACGTGACGTCTGGGGGAACTCACTGAGGTGGGCCTGAATTACGTAAACCGGGCCGCCTCAGTGATCACGACTGGGTCTGGGCTGATTTCAGGGAAACCACACCGGGACGCCAGTGATCCTCACCAGGTCGCAGAGCCGATTTAAAACCGCACTCTTACGGATCCACCACCAATACCAAGATTAGCTACGAGAACACTTACCCGAATATTTCTCCTTGTTGCTGATGTGTTTCCTCGAAGATCGTCGGAACGCAAGTGACTCATCTGGGGTCTTGCCTCTGCTTATATAGGCCCCGTTGAGTGTGCCCAGAGCGGTCGATGTTGAGAATACCGATATCGATAACTCGTTATCGGGTACCCAATATAGCGATGGTATTAGGTTATCGAAGTGTCGTTAGGGTTAGTGTGGCCAGACCTGGTAGTTGGTTATCGATATGTTAGTGCGACCAACGTATCCGTTTGGGCCCGCGTTTTTAACGTATGCGATTTTGGCGCGTATTTTAAATGTGGTGCGGCGTAGGGAGAATAAAAAAGATAGATGTGTTTTTGGAATGTTCTTTTTTATTATTTGTGACGTTGGGTCGTTGTTGTCCTGGGCATGGGGGGTCGTGCTTCGTTGTCCGTTGTTTGCCGTGTCGTTTTCTTGGTCGTTGTTGTCTCCAATGTTTGCCGTGTTGCTGCTGTGGTCGTGTTCCTGATAGTAGTTGTCGCCGCCGTTTGCCGTGTTGATGCAGTGGTCATATTCGTGGTCGTAGGGGTGGCCACCGTTTGCCGTGTTGTTGTGGTGGGTGTTGTCGAGCGTGGGATTCGATATGGCGCTTGTCTGCCCACCGGAGCAGCCCTGGTTGGCTTCCGGCAACCAGCTGGACCTGCCACGTCCACGGCTCCGAGTACGACTACTCTTCGCCGCTGCTGGTTGAGCCTTTGCAGGTTCTCCCTATATTTTGCGAGTGAGTTTTGTAGCTTTTTGTCCATTCTGAAACACGGGCGAATGGT
>JBAMCF010000640.1:0-24624 GCA_037075285.1 Drosophila lutescens
CGCTATAGTCGAGTGCCTCGACTATTAGATACCCGTTACTCAGCTAAACAACTTAATAGAAATATGCCTTCTTATATGTCTTTCGCCGCTCGAATTAGCTCCCGATTTTTATGCTAAAATCGGTACTCAGGGAACACCACGTGGAGGCCGTTAATTTGCAACGGGGTCTTTCAAACCAAAATAAAATTTGGGGACCTACGAGTCAAACTTTATTCAAGTTTGGAATCTCCATGTTCCCCAAAAATTTTGTTTATCCGTAACATACGGAAGGCATACTTAAGTACTTACTACTAATACTTATTTGATCTTACTAATTAGATATTTTTGGGGTTTTTGTTTTTTTTATAAAAAAAATTTTTTGTTAAATTTAAATATATACATACTATACGTACTATATTTATTTATATACAAACATTTTGCATGCAACTATCTAATTTTTTTTGGTTTTTTGTTTTTTTTTTAATTTAAATATATACATACTATAAATATAATATTTACAATTTTCCCTACCTATTCAGCCTCCCTAACGCTAACTAATATACCACAGTGGTAGCTATACGTTGTCTCAAATGTGCGCGCAGTGGCCCTATTATCGAAAATATTTGAAAACGCCCAGTCAATATGCGTATTGCAATTGGTTGTCGACGAGTCCAAATCTAACAAAGAACTAAAACTCTCCTACAGCAGCCAGAGAAGGAGTGAAGGCATAAATTGAAATCTCCTAACACTAAACTATTACTATTTAAAAATGTGTGCCGCTGAAATAACTCCTTAAACTCTGTTTCAAACTTTAACAACGGATAGGTCGGACTTTTATAAATAACTACAATCCCTAAAGACCGGTACCTAAAGATGGCAAACTCGAACACTGGAGAGGCCAAATTTGAGGAATTAGCCAGAAAGCGACCACTTGAGCAAAGACTAACATTCCCAAAGAGTTCGTTTCGAACGAATACGAGAATGCCTCTTTTTGGTCGAGCTCCGCTAGCTACTGACTGGCAATCTAGTCGCACTGCTGTGGCGAAGCCAGGGATGTCGTATGCTTCATTTGAGTACGTGGAAGCCTCAACGAAGCACAGAATAGAAGATTTAAGCATTAGCTGATCGGAACACACATCGCTAATGTGGCAGTGCAAGCTTTCCGTGTTATGGAAAAAAACATGAAGGTTCGGACTATTGAGTAAACAATCGAAATGGGTACTCAGTAACTTGGCGGAACGCAGTTCTCGGAGCTCTTCCTCGGAATCCAATCCCTGGGCGGATTTTGGGGGGTCGAAACGTCCAATAATATAGAGACCTTTTGCACTTGTGGCTCTGCTACAGGCTACGTACAGCGCAGCTCTCTGCATGCTAGGACTAGTGTGAACCACCACTTTGCTGTACGTAGCGCCTTGACTTTTGTGAATAGTAATTGCTTCTGCAGGTACCACTGGAAACTGCTTTCGGTCAATGGTTGTGGCCTGGCTAGAATTAATCTGAAAGCTTTTTATTATCTTAACTACTGGGGTCCATGAAGCCTCTTGGCGATGAGTGCACTTTGATCGTGCAGCTACTCCTATACTGTCATCTAAAAATTGTATCCAAAGAATGTTCGGAGAGTTGGATGTGTTGAAACCTATCTCCCTAAGGACACCAGTGGCTCCGTTTACGAGACCATCTGATGTGTCTACATTGACCGTCATCATGTATTTAGCAGTGGTTTTTAAAATGAGCGAGGTACACAAACCTTGTGTCTCAGATGTTTTTAATGCCCTAGCTTGTTCCAGACATCTGTTCCCACGCTCCACGCTAATATGTGCAGATTTCACAGAGTCTATGGCTTCCGAGATGAACTGATCAGTGGGAATCGAGTTTAGCTTCTCCCTATTGTACCGGTCTGTGTCCTGATTGCTTGAAAAAAGGTGAATGGCGTCATTTGGAATCTGACTTTCTTCGGAAATACGTTTCCTAAGTAGGCTAATATCTTCAGACGACATTTGGCCGGACGCCATGTTGTTGAGTGCTATTGCAAACGGCTGGTCATCTCGCTGTCGCATTATCTCTGTGAGCTCGAAAAACCTAAAGGGACTCCAGAGGTGGGATCCAAATATAGCGCTGTATGGATCATGCGACGGCGGCTGGAAAATCCAACGGTCACAAACTGGCCGCAATTGCCTAAGATCGCCGAACACGATGACCGAAATGCCTCCGAAGGGAGTACCAACGTTGGAGAAAATTTGCTTAAGGCGAGAGTCCAGATGGGAAAACATTGTTGCGCCGACCATAGAAATTTCGTCTATTATAAGAACTTTAAGATCAATAAATCTTGAACGCAGGGTATTTAACAGATCAGGGCTTAAACTCCTAAATGCAGACCCAGCCTGATTCACAGGGAGAGAGAACATGGAATGGAGAGTGGAGCTTCCGATTCCAAAAGCAGCTTTGCCTGTGGGAGCACACAGCAGTATTTTAACTGAAGTTGGGTCGCATCCTACTCTACCATTATACTCCTTGGAAAGGGACTGAAATAGTGTGGATATAAGTCTACTCCGACACCTGCTCCGCCTCCTACGAACTCATGGAAACTAGCATTTATCCTTGCATTGTGCAAGACATGCGTAAGGAAAGTTTTTTGCTTTAAATTAAGAGACCTAACTAAGGTGGCTAAATTTTCAGGGGAAATATTTGGCGGGAGCTTTATTATGCGGATATTGCTATCCGGATCTACTTCCTGAACACGGTTGTCTAAGTTTAAAACATTGATTTGAGAAGATATTTCTGGAAAAGCTAAGGCCCTAAACTCCTCATTAACTGCGGCCTCCTCATCTACATTTTCCTCGCTACTCTCCTCAGCCTCCATGGCCCTTCTGAGCGCGTCTTCTAAGCTGTCTATGGCATTGTACCTATCAAAGTTGGCTTTAATAGCCTCCTCGTGCTCACGATAAAACTCCTCACAATTTCTCTGAAATAACTCTACCTGTTCATCTCTCCATGGAGAAAATAGCATCACTAATGCTCTAAAATAGTTCGGCCTATCAGAATTAATATTAAAAGGGCTATACCTAATGATACTCGGCTGGTTTCTTTCCCTAATAAATCCACTACCATCGCGAAGTGCGAAATAAACTGTTCCTAAGATCTCATTTTCTTCTTCAGCCTCATTGTTACTATTTTCCCCTTGGCGAGCTCTACCACGGGTTCTAGAATACTCATAATTTGCAGCAAAATCGGCTAAACACAGGCCGTCATGGGAATCTGGTCTTTGTTCGTATCTGTCCAGCAAACCTTTCTGAAAGATGTCAGTGGAATCCTGAGGCATATTTTGCAGGACGCTTGTAGGTCTAAGCATACGAACTCGTTGTTCTGGAGGGAAGGTGTTTATGAACACGCATTTATTGCTCGTTTCTGACAACGCCAATCCCATACAACAACATACGGCCTCCTGAGCAGAGATCTCAGTGCCCGAAATAAACTTGTGACCGAGATACTGTAGCTTTTGACGAATGCTTGAATTGCCTCTTCGAATGTCATTAGCTGCTTCGCGCATTAGCTTCGAAATACCCCTTTGGGTTAATGTAATTAATGATGTAACTACAGCACGCATAAGGGTCCAAAATTAACTGGATATCCATATTTGCCCTTTGCATTGAAAGAATGTGTTTATTATAAGCGTTAACTTGAATTTCTGCAAATGATCTCTTCAGAAAAATCTGTGTTTTTTTCAAACTAGACCTAATAGCATATTTGTAGTCCTCGTAACTGAGGCTCACCTGATCATGAGAAAGAAGATTTTCAAATGTGCTAAGATGGCTAATCAAATCCTCGGATTGATCGCGAAGTAAAAGACTGCGAATTTTCTGATAGTTTTCGTGATGAAGAGACAAATTGGGAGTATCTTCGGGAAGTGACTTCAATATTTCCGTTCGGGGCATTGGGGGGTATGGAATACCGAATCGACAAACGGATTGTCCGTGCACCTTTTTAAGGCGCGAATGCCCGTGCTTATGCTTTTGGTATTCAATATACGGAGCCAAATCTGTGTTTGTAACATCCACAGATACAAACTGATCAATGAAGGCTACTGCACTAGCAATAGATTCTTCACTGTTGAAGTCCACTTCCGGGGCGTCTTTCAGCCAAAACATGCCGTGAATGTGAGGGGAACCTCTCTGTTGAAACTCAACTCGCCAATAATAGGTAGTAACAAAGTTACTTCCGAAGATTCCCCCCGGCTTCTTCATGAGCTTTAGAACTTCCCTATACCTATAATCGAAATACCTAGCACACGTCACTGGGTCAGTTCTGATCAGCCGCGCCTTTTCTCTAAGCTGCAAGTTTAAAGCGTCCTCCTCACTAATCTCAACCCTATCTACATTGCGCTTGAGCAGTACTAGCAGCTCTGGCCACCTAGTTTCTGCGGTCGACAGAGTTATGAAGAAAGTTGGCAAACCAAATTGGCGAATCATAGCCATGACTTTCTTCTTCTCATCTTCCCAGTGAGCAGGAGACGTGCGAATGTCCTTCAGAATTCGATATCCGTCATCATGGGAGATTAAGTTTCCCATGAAAGCTTCATCGAGTACGTTGGCGGCTGTTATCGCGCTAGAGGCGCTCCGCTTACGTAGACAAGTTGAAATATTGTTTCGAATTTTCAACAATTCCAACTTCTTATAATTAAAGAACAACTTGTCAGTTCTACAACCTCTTCTATCTACGTTCCTAAGCTCTGATCTAACTATGGTTGTATAACTTTCCGAAGATGGTCTCTTGACGCCAGCATAAATGCTTGGGAACGCCAATTCTTCGGAGTCGACATCGAGAATCACGTCGAGAGGCTTTTGGCCCTCACCTGCAATTGTGATTCTCGGAATTCCTACATTGTGAGCCTGGTTATTCTCAAGCAGAGTTTCCTGTCCTCCAGGATTTAGCTCTTCGGCTTCTGCATTCTCATCGGAATTTCCCGCCTCCAAGTTTACATCCTCCTGCTGGATGGCTAGTTGACCCTCTACTAAGGCTAAGTCTGCTTGAGAAGCTACGAATGGAACAGTTTCGGATGTGAAATCAGAAATCCACTGCTCGTTCACTGACACATTGTGCTTTCTGTAAAGCTCTGTACTAACTAAGTACCTGATGGCGTCAGCAATTTTGAAAGGCCTAATGGTCTCTGCCATGAAATCATGTCCGTACTCCATTCTTCGCTTGAGGTGGAGCTGCACAACCTCTGCCTCGTGGAAAGCTCGTGGAAGGGACGTCACGATGTTGCTAACCGGAATGGGGACATTTACAACAGCTCCTTTGATTGCACTCTGACGCTCATGCCCTATCGACTTAATTATCATAAATGGAAGGCGAGGTGAAATCAGTCGTTCCTCCAAGGGAGTAAGCCCCCTCAAGGAATGAGGAATTTCTGGGAAGTCTAGGCCGTTGGAAATGGCACCTTTGGGCTTTCTTCCGGCTTTTATATTGCTGTGGCAAGTTCCACAGAAACTAAAAGATTCCCCAGTGAAAGCAAGCTGGCTTGCATTCTGGTAAATCTCTTCCCTAAACTCGCATTGCTCTTCCAAATAGACTCTAGAAAGCTTACGTATTTGCTTGGGGAACCACAATCCCCTGCAGCAGAAGCAAATCTGATCGGGGCCAAGCTTTACTAACCTATTGAATTTGGCTATGTGAGCATCCAATCCAATAGGTACATTTCTAGGAGTCTTATTTCCCTGGGATAAACTAAGTCGAATCTCCTGACTTCGGTTTGCATTCCGAAGGTTTTCTGCATCCCTATTGCCACTGAGGCTTCTATACTGACTAACTCTCTGACTAATATTTCTAATGGCATCGATAGTTGCTTGTCGAGCAGCTATACGAGCACTTCGTCGAGCCAGAGTATTTCTCGCCTGCTCGACGGTCCTACGATCCCTAAAACTCCTAGCCGTAGCTCTCCTAAATCTATCCTGCGCTCTATGCAATAAGCGATCCTGAGTTGATCTTGTCTGCGCTCGTTGCAGGGTATTTGCTTCTTGCTCACCTGCACGATACGTAGCATCCAACCGCCTCAGAGAACGCCGCCGATTATCAGCTGCTTGCTCACCCGCTCGGAAATCCGGATCCAAGCGCCTTTCCGAACGGTCAGCAGTATTTCGGACCTGCTCTGTAGTTCGGACTTGCCTAATTTGTCGCCTAGTAGCGTGACGCCGATTATCGCCTGCCTGCTGACTTGCACGGAAAACGGGATCTAAGCGCCTTAACCGATGGTCTGCTGTATTACCAACTTGCTCGGTAGCTCGGACTTGTCTAACTTGTCGCCTTATAGCGCGACGCCGGGTATCGGCTGCTCGTTCACCCGCACGAAGATCGGGGTTCAAGCGAATTTCCCTACGTCTTGCAGTATTTGCTTCTTGCTCACCCGCTCGAAGAACGGGGTTCGAGCGAATTTCCCTACGCCGTGCAGTATTTGCTTCTTGCTCATCCTCTCGAACAACGGGGTTCGAGCGAATTTCCCTACGCACGATTGTGCGGATTCAAGCGTCTTGACCTACGAGACGCTCTGTCTACGCCCTGCTCTGCATTCCTGGCTACTGCATTTTCCCTTCTCCTACGCTGAGATTCCGAATTTTCTACCCTCTCCATCTCTGCATACTCTGCATTTTCCCTATTGGCCCTATTTCTCAACAACTGGTTCCTAGCCCGCTGAGATGCAGTGGGTCTCCTCAAACGAGGCATATTTAAAAAAAAAATATATATATATATGTATATGACTACTACGATTATATACGCTAATTACGTATATTAATAGAAATATTAGAATAAGGCTTTAAAAAACCTAAATTCTTATATTTATAGAATATGAATTAATATATAAGTTTATATAAGTTAATAGAATTATAAGTGTAAGTCTTTAAAAAATCTTTGACTTATAGCTCTATTATTAAGATAAATACGTAAATGTATAGAAATATAAGAATAAGGCTTTAAAAAAGCTAAATTCTTATATTTATATAATATGAATTAATAATATAATATAGTTAATATAAATTAATAGAATTATAAGTGTAAGTCTTAAAAAAGACTTAGACTTATAGCTCTATTACTAAGATGAATACGTAAATGTATAGAAATATAAGAATAAGCCTTAAAAAAGGCTGAATTCTTATATTTATATACGGGTAAAGGGGCAAAGAGATTGAAAATTTATTATGTTGAAAATTGGCAAATGAAAAAATATGAATAATAATAATTTAAGAGTAAGTCTTGAAATAGACTTAGTCTTATACTATTATTAAAAAATCTACGTTAAAGGGGCTGAGCGAAAAAAAATTAATTACGTTAACAATTTGCAAAAGTGAAAAATATGAAAAATTAACAATAATAATCTAAGAGTAAGTCTTGAAAAAGACTTAATCTTATATTATTATTAGCAAAATCTACGTTAAAGGGGTACTTAGCGGCGAGTGCAGCAACCAGCCAAGCAGCAAGCAACGGCAGCGACGTCGGCAGCAAATCGTCAGAAGCAGCAACAACTCGCGAAAAAAATTTACGTTAATTTTAAGCAAAGAGAAATGAGTTTAATGAGTTTACTTTAATTTGCTTGCAAGTAGAAATGGGTTTGGGTTTACGTTAAGATAAATTCGCTTTAAAATCGGCAAAACTGGCAAAATTGGCAAAAATCGCAATCGACAGACGGGGAATTGATCACATACGATGGTTAGTCGTAGACTGAAGCGAGAGCAGAATAGTTTATAGCACTGCAAAGTTCTTAACCGCCAATTTACTTGCACGGATTCCCGCGCTTTTTGCTAACAGCGAACCGTGCCTTCTAGAAGTTTCCATTCTGCCTAGTACAGCTTCCGTCTCTCTCTAGCGCAGGTGAATGCACTTGTGAAAATCGAATACGAGCGAAAAAGAGACAAAATGCGCGGCCCATTTCAAATAATTACATTTTGCATTAACATAAAGTGAATTAGTGTGACCACAGGAAAAAAGGACAAAAGTTCAAATTATCAATTTGAATTCGGCGACCTCTTATAGCTGGCAGCTTTCCAGCGCGAGCATCAGAACCAGCGCGAGCATCAGCACCAGCGCAGCTTTTGTCCAGCACCAGCAGCTGTGTTAAGCAATGTTTATGTTTTTGAATGCAATAATTGGACTAGAAATATGAAACATACATACTTACATTCGCTAAACACATACATTCTTAGAGAGTATTATTTATATTAGAGTCTAAATGTTTGCACAACACGAGTAACGGGTATAGCAAATAGCTTTGTTTGAAAGGAGATATATTTGCCGGGCAATTGCAACTGTGCACATACATATGTACACATACATACACACATACGCCATTGTTTGACTCTGACCTTTAATTTGGCTAACTTTTCACCAAATAGTTTGATTTGCATAGTTTATGGCATATAGTTCGGTATTGACAAATGAAAACAATCGCAATTTCCTTTAATAGAAGTCCTTATCGAGAATTAATGTTTACTACATACATACATATGTTGTGCACCTTGGCCAGCTGTTCCAAAGTCATCCGTTAGATGGTATTGCGCCATCTATCGACAGATATTGGTACTACTGGCCATGAAAGGCGGAAATGTAGGCGCAAGACCGGTTTAAGCGTTTATTGGGTTTTGTGGGTGATAGAGTGGGCGTGGAAAACTTTTACTTGGCCAATCCATAGGTATTGACGAACCAAATACATATCAGTTACTATTTTCACAATAGCTTCAAAACTGTGGGCGTTAGAGGGGGCGTGGCACCTTTTTGAAATAAACTTGCGCTGCGTAAGAACTCCTAGAATCTGCATGCAAAATGCCAATCTTCTAGCTTTTATAGTTTCCGAAATCTCAGCGTTCATACAGACAGACGGACGGACGGACAGACGGACAGACGGACATGGCTAGATCGACTCGGCTAGTGATCCTGATCAAGAATATATATACTTTATGGGGTCGGAAACGCTTCCTTCTCTACCCTTTTACTCTACGAGTAACGGGTATAAATATGCAATAAAGCGGTATTAGGTGTTCTTAAAGATGAGCTTCATGTTAGACCAATGTCAGAGTTTGTTAGTCACCGTCCTAAGGTTTATTGTTATAAAATTGATTCTATGGACAAATCGTTTATGAAATCTAAGGGAGTAACGAGAACAGCTTTAGATTACCTAGATATTGAAAAATATAAAAAGGTTCTTTTCACTGAAAATCGAATGTATGACAACAGCATGTCAGTTTTTATACCCGTTACTCGTAGAGTAAAAGGGTATATTGTATTCGTGCAAAAGTATGTAACAGCTAGAAGGAAGCGTTTCCGACCCCATAAAGTATATATATTCTTGATCAGGATCACTAGCCGAGTCGATCTAGCCATGTCCGTCTGTCCGTCTGTCCGTCTGTCTGTCCGTCTGTCTGTCCGTCTGTCTGTCTGTCTGTATGAACGCTGAAACTATAAAAGCTAGAAGGTTGAGATTTCACACACATATTCTTGGGCTTCCTACGCAGCGCAAGTTTGTTTCATCGAGGTGCCACGCCCCCCCAAACGCCCACAATCGCCTTAAACGATTTTCAAATGTGTCTGGAGGCCACATCTTTTAAGATTTTAAAAATATATAAACGCAATTTTATAGTGTTTATTAATACCTATCGAAATGTAGAAGACATTTTTCAAATCGGCCCATTCATTAAAAAGTTATACGCAATCAAAATTGTTTATATATCTATCTCCCTCGCACTCCCTTTAGCCCCAATAGATAGTCGGGACACCAACCCGAGTACAGCGTTCGCACTCCCTTTAGCTGAGTGACGGGTATTAGATAGTCGGGACACCAACCCGACTATAGCGTTCTCTCTTGTTTTGCTTAAAGTTGTGCGTGCGGGTCTGAGCTTATTTATTTTTCTGTTGCTGAGTTGAATAGTATATGGAGTATATATATATATATTTTTTTTTTTCAATCCGAATAAGAGTTGCTCTATTAAATATTATTTTTAGATTCCCAGCAGTCGTATTTTTTTGAAAACCCCAACCAACGTACACGGACTCTATTCCCGTCTCTCTTTAATAATTTTTCCACTAAATACACTAGTTTACAGCCAAAATATATAAACGCTGGGACCCATTTTTTTCGTTTACTATTGGGTCACTGATCACGATGAAAAAAATAAAAAAAATTTCCAAAGAATCGTTTTGGAGATATTTGAAAAAGCTAGATTTTGGACCACTTGTTTTATTAAATGTAACAGTTCGCAAAAACCGATTATCCAAAAAAATTTTTAACTGGCAACTTTCGAAAGTAAATAGATGCACCTTTCCGAAAAGGTATGGCGCTTTGTGATCGGACCGAAATTGATGGACATATAGCGTCTGAAAGTTTCAAAAAAGTTTAATTTTTGGCTTTTTTTTTTCATAGCTAGTTTTTGAGAATTTTTTAATAATATTAATAAATATTTTTAAATTATTTTGAGTATGCAGATCTAAAGGGCCGTTAGTCCCAAAAAGTTGAGGCCGAATATTGGCAAATCGGGAGAACATTCTAGGAGATATGCATACTTTAGTAAAATGACTCAAAGTCATCACAAGTCAGCAGTGGTACCAAAAATGTTTTTCAGGGGAAGTCGCCTGTTTTGCGATTTCCAATTTCGAGAAACGATCAAAATAGTGCCATGTAATGTATGTATACTTGATTCAAAGACATTTAATTTATTTAAAAAAAAAATCGAGAAAGAAAATCTTTTGATTTTTTCGACAAAAATATCCAGCTTTTATTGGATGATAACACAGGCCGACAAAATGTGACATGGGTCGGTGTCCAGGCCTGCCACCATTTTATTTCGATAAATGAGGCTTTTCTAAGCATAAGTTTCCACTACATCTATAGTCCATCAGCTCTGGTATTTGCGGTATCTTTAATTTAAGAAAATCACAAATTTTCTTCGTCTTTTGGGATATATCTTCTAGAGTGGTTAACCAATTTTGGTAATCTTTTCGGAATTAAATAGTTACATGTCTTTTTTATACGGTCGTTTTAGAAAATTCAATCTAACTGAACCACAAGAGACAGCGCAGCAATATTCTCGCCTTTCAAATGCATTTCGAATCTCGGAGGTTATCCGGTTCACTTGTTCAATAGTTCCGTGTTTTTCACGAAATCCGAATTGGTGCATTGGTATTGCATTGTGGACTTGTAAGTATTGCTTGATGCGACTGAGGAGCAGCTTTTCAAATATCTCAGCAGAAGGCTGATTGGCCTATATGACGATGGCTGGGACTTGTCTTTTCCGGCTTTATGGATCATTATGATGACAGACTTCCTCCATTGTTGAGGATAATATCCAGAATTCATCATGCTTTTAAATATTATGGTTAGAAGATGTATTGCACAGTTTGGCAGTTCTATAATCATTTTTGGGGTGATGAGATCGTGACCCGGCGATTTCTTTTTGTCTTGGGACTGTATGATTCTTGTAACTTTTTCTGAATGGAATATAATTTGCGGCCTAGCTTCAGGATTGGAGATTATTGGCAGCACAAAGCTATTCGTTGCTGGAAGTGGTTTGCGCTTCTTCGTTGCTGCGGGTCCAAGTTCCTGTTTGCGTATGTAGGGGTGATTCACTTTCTATTGGTGGACAAATGCCTGACTTAGCTTTCCACAGTGGATATCGTTTGCTATTTGGTGAGAGTTGCTTCATAAAGGATAGTTCATCTCTATTTTTCTCAGCTTCTAATGCTTTGCGGAGTATGCAGTTGGCTATTTTTAGGCGCTCCTTGGAGGCTGGGGATCTATGCGCTTGCCACTCTCGACGAAGCCTTCTCTTATTGTATAGCAGTTCTTCGATGTGCCTAGAAGCACGTCTGCTGTTAAATGGTTTATTAGATGTTATAGGTTGCGTGGAATGTTGTGCAGCCAGTGTAATAACATTCAATAACGCTTCAACTGAATTGTCGAGGTCTTCTTCACAGGAAATGTTTGGGCAGTCATTAATATGGGTACTTACATACTTTCTGTATTAGAGCCAGTCTGTTTTACAAGTAGTTAGAGAATGTGGGCGTTCTGTAACCTGAGGATGGTCGTAGAGGTGAAGCAAGGTGGGCGAATGATCTGATGATAGATCTGATAAGTGCTCCACACGAACATGAGCCTGCGGCACTCTTCTTGTGATAGCAAAATCAATCAGGTCAGGTTTCTTATTTGGATCTGTTGGCCAATATGTAGGCTTACCCGGAGAAATAAAGTCAAGCTTGTTTCGTGGAGTTATTATCGCGTTGTAAAGTTGTTTTCCCTTGGGGTTGATGAGTCGAGATCCCCAGTGGGTGTGCTTTGCATTGTAGTCACCAGCTGCTATAAAGCGGTCACCCAATACATCGAAGAAGTTTAGGAATTCTGCTTCGGTAATAGCGAAGCGCGGTGGGCAGTATATAGAGGCTAGGCTTAGTAAGATGAAAATAGTTTTTATTTGTTAAGTGAGTCTCTGATATGAGCATGGCGTCAATGTCATATTGATCAAGGAACTGCATAAGCTCGTATTTGTGCTGCGAAATGCCATTCCAGAAAGATATTTTAAGAGTAATCATCTAAGATTTTTGTTTGACTAGAAGCTCCAGGAGGAGATTTTGAGTGCGCACAAGCTCCTGCAGCGTTTGCTGCATTGCTCCCATTGTTTTTGTTATAGTTGCCAGCATTAATTCTATACCACTAGGTAATTGGGATGAGTTTACGCAGATACTTTCCGAAGTATGGTTCGATGCCTGTTGCTCCAACAATCCTGGAGTGGTTTGTTTAAACCACACACTTCGCACAATTTTTCGCTTCGAAAGCATTTTTTCCTTTCCGAAAATACCATACTTAGGGATTTTGGGATTTCATGACTACGAGGTCTACTCTCGAAGCCATGATTTCCGCTTTTTTTATATCAGCGTCTCTCGTGACCAGTTCGTTCGCTCCGGAAAAATTGTTTAATTTCATCGCATCCAATCATCCGCGAGTGAATTGCGAATCTGTGCATATTTTATCCCGGTATTATTCCCAGTCTTGTTGGTGAGTTAATTTCTTCGAAATATTGTCGTTTTTTGACTGGAATTCCCCCAGAACACAGAAACCACCGACCGCGTGCGATTTCTTAGAATTGCGACAGTCTGCGAGTCCTCCCTCTGCGCACAGCAAGGAGAAGGTGACGCTTGGAGCGGTTGCATTTTTGCACCTGTGCCACATTGGATCCGCATCAGCGCGACGCCAATCCGCATCAGCGGCACGCCAATCCCCAACAACGTTACGCCAATCCGCAACAGCGTCACGCCGATCGGGATAAAGGATTCCCATTTCGACAACAAATCTGCCCGTAAGCCGGCGTGAGGTGGATCTTATTTCCTTGCCACGCTTCATCATTTTGTCACCTTGGATTCATTTTATCATCGGAAACGGCTAGCTTTATCAAGGATCACTGGTGTGAACCCGCGTGAGATTTTCACCTCACCCAAATCTTCAGCAGGATCGACACATCGGAAAGTCTCCCAGCGGCTCCAATTCGGCGCAATCGTCAGCGAAAACCGCGCAAGACTGCAAGACTAAGACAAGTTTTTAATTAATTCTACGACTCTTACAATAATTTGCGTTCGTGCTTATGATACAGATTGACATATATAACCATTACATAAACACTTCTACAGCACACATCGATCGTCATCAGGCCTGCTGACTTCGTCAAGAGTTCGTAAGTACGGCATAGCCGTCAAAACATTTAACTTCCTTTACATATATATTCATTCTTTTGATATATATATTTACCTAACTACTATGTTATAATATCTCTAAAGATTATAAAATGAAAGACCGATTTTTAAAGGATACGACCACAGCCCAAACCTTAAGAGCTACAGCAGCCAAATTTTTGCACAGTATTCCATTGGGGGCGTAGGCGCCCACTAAGATCCGACGTGTCCCCCCAGTGGCCCCAAACAGCTCCAACATCCATATTTAGAGCAAAAAAGAGTTAGATGTACTTAGATGTAAGCTTAACTTCTAAAGTGGTTAGAATTTCGAAATTTGGATTTTGCAGAATTTTAGGTCTTGAAAATGCCTAATTTTAAATCTAAAAGACATTTCGATATCCCCCATAATTTGGGGGCTACATTTAAAATTAACTTTTCGATTTTAAAAATCTAAACCGCTGCTCCGATCAAGATGATTTTTGAACCATTAGTTAATCTATGGCCCAAATGCTTAAGTTTTATTTTTCAAGTTTTAATAAACGATTTTCAAATGTGTCTGGAGGCCACATCTTTTAAGATTCTAAAAATATATAAAAGCAATTTTATAGTGTTTATTAATACCTATCGAAATGTAGAAGATATTTTTCAAATCGGACCATTCATTAAAAAGTTATACGCAATCAAAAGTGTTTATATATCTATCTCCCTCGCACTCCCTTTAGCTGAGTGACGGGTATTAGATAGTCGGGACACCAACCCGACTATAGCGTTCTCTCTTGTTTTAAGTATTTTTAACGAATT
Organism: Drosophila lutescens; assembly: GCA_037075285.1. Taxonomy (NCBI): domain Eukaryota; kingdom Metazoa; phylum Arthropoda; class Insecta; order Diptera; family Drosophilidae; genus Drosophila; species Drosophila lutescens. The sequence goes on from JBAMCF010000640.1 coordinate 14,479, forward strand.
TATTTAGATTTTCTAAGTTATTGCGTTGCATTTTGTGGGAGCCTGCCGAGAGAGCCAAACCCAGAGAGCGGATGCCAAGAGAGCGACGGCCGAGAGAGCAACTTAAACTGCTGTTCCGATCAATATGATTTTCGATCAATAGTCAGTCCTGTGGATCAAATGCTTGGGTTTTATTTTTCAAAAAATATTTTTCATGTTGTAGCAGAAGTAAAAGCCCTGTTTAATTTCCACCATGGAAGAAAATAAAAAATTACTACAAATTCTGTAAGCAAAGCCAAAATGTTTCCAAGTTAATCGTTAATCTTAAGATTCGAACTTTTGACCAAATATGTATGTACATTTGTATATTTGGATATGTTTTGATTTGCTTATATGTACAATACATGTACAATACAATACATACACACAATGTGTGTGTATATTTCTACTTAAAAGTAGATAATGTGCTTAAATACAAATAAAACAAGAGAGAACGCTATAGTCGGGTTGGTGTCCCGACTATCTAATACCCGTCACTCAGCTAAAGGGAGTGCGAACGCTGTACTCGGGTTGGTGTCCCGACTATCTATTGGGGCTAAAGGGAGTGCGAGGGAGATAGATATATAAACAATTTTGATTGCGTATAACTTTTTAATGAATGGTCCGATTTGAAAAATGTCTTCTACATTTCGATAGGTATTAATAAACACTATAAAATGGCGTTTATATATTTTTAAAATCTTAAAAGATGTGGCCTCCAGACACATTTGAAAATCGTTTATGGCGATTGTGGGCGTTAGGGGGGGCGTGGCACCTCGATGAAACAAACTTGCGCTGCGTAGGAAGCCCAAGAATATGTGTGTGAAATCTCAACCTTCTAGCTTTTATAGTTTCCGAGATCTCAGCGTTCATACAGACAGACAGACGGACAGACGGACAGACGGACAGACAGACAGACAGACAGACAGACAGACAGACAGACAGACAGACAGACGGACAGACAGACGGACAGACGGACATGGCTAGATCGACTCGGCTAGTGATCCTGATCAAGAATATATATACTTTATGGGGTCGGAAACGCTTCCTTCTCCCTGTTACATACTTTTGCACGAATACAATATACCCTTTTACTCTACGAGTAACGGGTATAACAAGAGAGCACGCTATAGTCGGGTTTGTGTCCCGACGAAGATGGATATATAACATTTTTTTGATTGCGAATAACTTTTTAATGAATGTTCCGATTTGAAAAAGGTCGGCAGCGCCCTATTAAGTGAGCATAGGGTTTTGTTCTGCCCAGCCGCTGCTCGCTCACGTATACTGTAGAACAGCGGTCTGCACACACACTCTGATGATCTGCCCAGTGCAATTTACTCATACAAATATTAAACAAAACGTTATTGTATGTGTGTGCCGACCGCTGGTTTAAATATACACAACAAAATTGCATTTATTTAAACGGTATTTCATTTATCGAATCTTCTCTCTTAGAGACTAACGACAAGTTTGCAAATCTTAATCTATTTTATATATTTTAATTAATTACAAATTAATTATTTAGAATAACGGCCCTAACTATTGTTGCTGGGTGGGGAGGTCTCTTCGCCGGAGTCGTGTATAGCTTGTGGTCCAGATTAGAGACCGCGCAAGGTCATTAGGATGGGCCTGTAGCTTGAGATTATACTTTGCTTTCGCTTTGTCGAGTTCGTCTTTAACTAAGCCTACGTTTAGATCTTTATGAATATTTTCATTCCGTATATACCACGGTGCTCCTGTTATAGTTCTCAATATCTTTGATTGAGCTCTCTGGATTATTTCTAAGTTGCTGGCACATGCGTTTCCCCATAGCTCGGAGCCATATGTCCAAATTGGTTTTAGGACTGCATTATACAAAAGTATTTTGTACTCTAATTTTAGTGGCGAGCGGGCGTTAATTAGCCAATGTAGATTGCTGGCTTTAAATTTTAACTGATTTCTTTTAGCTTCGATATGTTTACGCCAAGTGAGTCGTCTATCCAGGTGGACTCCTAGATATGTTACTTCAGTTGTTTGTGGCATAATAATGTTGTTCAGGGATAGTGGAGGGCAGGTTTTCCTTGCCACGCTTCATCATTTTGTCACCTTGGATTCATTTTATCATCGGAAACGGCTAGCTTTATCAAGGATCACTGGTGTGAACCCGCGTGAGATTTTCACCTCACCCAAATCTTCAGCAGGATCGACACATCGGAAAGTCTCCCAGCGGCTCCAATTCGGCGCAATCGTCAGCGAAAACCGCGCAAGACTGCAAGACTAAGACAAGTTTTTAATTAATTCTACGACTCTTACAATAATTTGCGTTCGTGCTTATGATACAGATTGACATATATAACCATTACATAAACACTTCTACAGCACACATCGATCGTCATCAGGCCTGCTGACTTCGTCAAGAGTTCGTAAGTACGGCATAGCCGTCAAAACATTTAACTTCCTTTACATATATATTCATTCTTTTGATATATGTATTTACCTAACTACTATGTTATAATATCTCTAAAGATTATAAAATGAAAGACCGATTTTTAAAGGATACGACCACAGCCCAAACCTTAAGAGCTACAGCAGCCAAATTTTTGCACAGTATTCCATTGGGGGCGTAGGCGCCCACTAAGATCCGACGTGTCCCCCCAGTGGCCCCAAACAGCTCCAACATCCATATTTAGAGCAAAAAAGAGTTAGATGTACTTAGATGTAAGCTTAACTTCTAAAGTGGTTAGAATTTCGAAATTTGGATTTTGCAGAATTTTAGGTCTTGAAAATGCCTAATTTTAAATCTAAAAGACATTTCGATATCCCCCATAATTTGGGGGCTACATTTAAAATTAACTTTTCGATTTTAAAAATCTAAACCGCTGCTCCGATCAAGATGATTTTTGAACCATTAGTTAATCTATGGCCCAAATGCTTAAGTTTTATTTTTCAAGTTTTAATAAACGATTTTCAAATGTGTCTGGAGGCCACATCTTTTAAGATTCTAAAAATATATAAAAGCAATTTTATAGTGTTTATTAATACCTATCGAAATGTAGAAGATATTTTTCAAATCGGACCATTCATTAAAAAGTTATACGCAATCAAAAGTGTTTATATATCTATCTCCCTCGCACTCCCTTTAGCTGAGTGACGGGTATTAGATAGTCGGGACACCAACCCGACTATAGCGTTCTCTCTTGTTTTAAGTATTTTTAACGAATTTATTTAGATTTTCTAAGTTATTGCGTTGCATTTTGTGGGAGCCTGCCGAGAGAGCCAAACCCAGAGAGCGGATGCCAAGAGAGCGACGGCCGAGAGAGCAACTTAAACTGCTGTTCCGATCAATATGATTTTCGATCAATAGTCAGTCCTGTGGATCAAATGCTTGGGTTTTATTTTTCAAAAAATATTTTTCATGTTGTAGCAGAAGTAAAAGCCCTGTTTAATTTCCACCATGGAAGAAAATAAAAAATTACTACAAATTCTGTAAGCAAAGCCAAAATGTTTCCAAGTTAATCGTTAATCTTAAGATTCGAACTTTTGACCAAATATGTATGTACATTTGTATATTTGGATATGTTTTGATTTGCTTATATGTACAATACATGTACAATACAATACATACACACAATGTGTGTGTATATTTCTACTTAAAAGTAGATAATGTGCTTAAATACAAATAAAACAAGAGAGCACGCTATAGTCGGGTTTGTGTCCCGACGAAGATGGATATATAACATTTTTTTGATTGCGAATAACTTTTTAATGAATGTTCCGATTTGAAAAATGTCTGCTACATTTCGATAGGTTTAAATATACACAACAAAATTGCATTTATTTAAACGGTATTTCATTTATCGAATCTTCTCTCTTAGAGACTAACGACAAGTTTGCAAATCTTAATCTATTTTATATATTTTAATTAATTACAAATTAATTATTTAGAATAACGGCCCTAACTATTGTTGCTGGGTGGGGAGGTCTCTTCGCCGGAGTCGTGTATAGCTTGTGGTCCAGATTAGAGACCGCGCAAGGTCATTAGGATGGGCCTGTAGCTTGAGATTATACTTTGCTTTCGCTTTGTCGAGTTCGTCTTTAACTAAGCCTACGTTTAGATCTTTATGAATATTTTCATTCCGTATATACCACGGTGCTCCTGTTATAGTTCTCAATATCTTTGATTGAGCTCTCTGGATTATTTCTAAGTTGCTGGCACATGCGTTTCCCCATAGCTCGGAGCCATATGTCCAAATTGGTTTTAGGACTGCATTATACAAAAGTATTTTGTACTCTAATTTTAGTGGCGAGCGGGCGTTAATTAGCCAATGTAGATTGCTGGCTTTAAATTTTAACTGATTTCTTTTAGCTTCGATATGTTTACGCCAAGTGAGTCGTCTATCCAGGTGGACTCCTAGATATGTTACTTCAGTTGTTTGTGGCATAATAATGTTGTTCAGGGATAGTGGAGGGCAGGTTTGCCTGTTTAGGGTAAAAGTAACATGTTTACATTTTTGTTCGTTAACGTTTATGCGCCAGTCTGCTAGCCATTGTTCTAGAAGCACGAGGTGATCTACTAGGTGTTGCGTTGCTCTAAGAGGACATTTAGACCGACTTAGGATGGCAGTATCATCAGCAAAAGTTGAGGTTGTTGTAAGAGTGGATGTCGGGAGGTCGGCTGTATAAATAATATACAATGTCGGCCCAAGCACACTTCCTTGGGGTACTCCAGCTTTTATTGGATGATAATCAGAGAGGAAATCTTTGCATCGCACTGCAAAGCTTCTTTTCTGTAGGTAGGACTCAAAAATGGTATGGGTGCTTTGTGGAAGTATTAATCTGATTTTATGAATTAAGCCGTCCAGCCACACGCGGTCGAAGGCCTGTGCGACATCCAAAAAGACAGCGCAGCAATATTCTCGCCTTTCAAATGCATTTCGAATCTCGGAGGTTATCCGGTTCACTTGTTCAATAGTTCCGTGTTTTTCACGAAATCCGAATTGGTGCATTGGTATTGCATTGTGGGCTTATAAGTATTGCTTGATGCGACTGAGGAGCAGCTTTTCAAATATCTCAGCAGAAGGCTGATTGGCCTATATGACGATGGCTGGGACTTGTCTTTTCCTGCTTTATGGATCATTATGATGACAGACTTCCTCCATTGTTGAGGATAATATCCAGAATTCATCATGCTGTTAAATATTATGGTTAGAAGATGTATTGCACAGTTTGGCAGTTCTATAATCATTTTTGGGGTGATGAGATCGTGACCCGGCGCTTTCTTTTTGTCTTGGGACTGTATGATTCTTGTAACTTCTTCTGAATGGAATATAATTTGCGGCCTAGCTTCAGGATTGGAGATTATTGGCAGCACAAAGCTATTCGTTGCTGGAAGTGGTTTGCGCTTCTTCGTTGCTGCGGGTCCAAGTTCCTGTTTACGTATGTAGGGGTGATTCACTTTCTATTGGTGGACAAATGCCTGACTTAGCTTTCCACAGTGGATATCGTTTGCTATTTGGTGAGAGTTGCTTCATAAAGGATAGTTCATCTCTATTTTTCTCAGCTTCTAATGCTTTGCGGAGTATGCAGTTGGCTATTTTTAGGCGCTCCTTGGAGGCTGGGGATCTATGCGCTTGCCACTCTCGACGAAGCCTTCTCTTATTGTATAGCAGTTCTTCGATGTGCCTAGAAGCACGTCTGCTGTTAAATGGTTTATTAGATGTTATAGGTTGCGTGGAATGTTGTGCAGCCAGTGTAATAACATTCAATAACGCTTCAACTGAATTGTCGAGGTCTTCTTCACAGGAAATGTTTGGGCAGTCATTAATATGGGTACTTACATACTTTCTGTATTTGAGCCAGTCTGTTTTACAAGTAGTTAGAGAATGTGGGCGTTCTGTAACCTGAGGATGGTCGTAGAGGTGAAGCAAGGTGGGCGAATGATCTGATGATAGATCTGATAAGTGCTCCACACGAACATGAGCCTGCGGCACTCTTCTTGTGATAGCAAAATCAATCAGGTCAGGTTTCTTATTTGGATCTGTTGGCCAATATGTAGGCTTACCCGGAGAAATAAAGTCAAGCTGGTTTCGTGGAGTTATTATCGCGTTGTAAAGTTGTTTTCCCTTGGGGTTGATGAGTCGAGATCCCCAGTGGGTGTGCTTTGCATTGTAGTCACCAGCTGCTATAAAGCGGTCACCCAATACATCGAAGAAGTTTAGGAATTCTGCTTCGGTAATAGCGAAGCGCGGTGGGCAGTATATATAGGCTAGGTTTAGGTAGCCGCTTTGGGTTTCGAGGTGTACTGCTGTTGCTTGGATATAAGTCGTAGCGAATGATGGCATCTCAGAATTCCAGTACCTCCATGAGCCTTCCCATCAGGATGATTTGTCAAATAAAATGTATAGCCAGTAAGATGAAAATAGTTTTTATTTGTTAAGTGAGTCTCTGATATGAGCATGGCGTCAATGTCATATTGATCAAGGAACTGCATACGCTCGTATTTGTGCTGCGAAATGCCATTCGCATTCCAGAAAGATATTTTAAGAGTAATCATCTAAGATTTTTGTTTGACTAGAAGCTCCAGGAGGAGATTTTGAGTGCGCACAAGCTCCTGCAGCGTTTGCTGCATTGCTCCCATTGTTTTTGTTATAGTTGCCAGCATTAATTCTATACCACTAGGTAATTGGGATGAGTTTACGCAGATACTTTCCGAAGTATGGTTCGATGCCTGTTGCTCCAACAATCCTGGAGTGGTTTGTTTAAACCACACACTTCGCACAATTTTTCGCTTCGAAAGCTTTTTTTCCTTTCCGAAAATACCATACTTAGGGATTTTGGGATTTCATGACTACGACGTCTACTCTCGAAGCCATGATTTCCGCTTTTTTTATATCAGCGTCTCTCGTGACCAGTTCGTTCGCTCCGGTAAAATTGTTTAATTTCATCGCATCCAATCATCCGCGAGTGAATTGCGAATTTGTGCATATTTTATCCCGGTATTATTCCCAGTCTTGTTGGTGAGTTAATTTCTTCGAAATATTGTCGTTTTTTGACTGGAATTCCCCCAGAACACAGAAACCACCGACCGCGTGCGATTTCTTAGAATTGCGACAGTCTGCGAGTCCTCCCTCTGCGCACAGCAAGGAGAAGGTGACGCTTGGAGCGGTTGCATTTTTGCACCTGTGCCACATTGGATAAGCCGGCGTGAGGTGGGTCTTATTTCCTTGCCACGCTTCATCATTTTGTCACCTTGGATTCATTTTATCATCGGAAACGGCTAGCTTTATCAAGGATCACTGGTGTGAACCCGCGTGAGATTTTCACCTCACCCAAATCTTCAGCAGGATCGACACATCGGAACGTCTCCCAGCGGCTCCAATTCGGCGCAATCGTCAGCGAAAACCGCGCAAGACTGCAAGACTAAGACAAGTTTTTAATTAATTCTACGACTCTTACAATAATTTGCGTTCGTGCTTATGATATAGATTGACATATATAACCATTACATAAACACTTCTACAGCACACATCGATCGTCATCAGGCCTGCTGACTTCGTCAAGAGTTCGTAAGTACGGCATAGCCGTCAAAACATTTAACTTCCTTCACATATATATTCATTCTTTTGATATATATATTTACCTAACTACTATGTTATAATATCTCTAAAGATTATAAAATGAAAGACCGATTTTTAAGGGGATACGACCACAGCCCAAACCTTAAGACCTACAGCAGCCAAATTTTTGCACAGTATTCCATTGGGGGCGTAGACGCCCACTAAGATCCGACGTGTCCCCCCAGTGGCCCCAAACAGCTATCTACAAAAAGAGTTAGATGTACTTAGATGTAAGCTTAACTTCTAAAGTGGTTGGAATTTCGAAATTTGGATTTTGCAGAATTTTAGGTCTTGAAAATGCCTAATTTTAAATCTAAAAGACATTTCGATATCCCCCATAATTTGGGGGCTACATTTAAAATTAACTTTTCGATTTTAAAAATCTAAACCGCTGCTCCGATCAAGATGATTTTTGAACCATTAGTTAATCTATGGCCCAAATGCTTAAGTTTTATTTTTCAAGTTTTTAACATTTTTATACCCGTTACTCGTAGAGTAAAAGGGTATATTGAATTCGTGCAAAAGTATGTAACAGGGAGAAGGAAGCGTTTCCGACCCTATAAAGTATATATATTCTTGATCAGGGTCACTACCCGAGTCGATATAGCCATGTCCGTCTGTCTGTCTGTCCGTCTGTCCGTCCGTATGAACGCTGAGATCTCAGAAACTATAAAAGCTAGAAGATTGGCATTTTGCATGCATATTCTAGGAGTTCCTACGCAGCGCAAGTTTGTTTTAAAAAGGTACCACGCCCCCCCTAACGCCCACAATCGCCATAAACGATTTTCAAATGTGTCTGGAGGCCACATCTTTTAAGATTCTAAAAATATATAAAAGCAATTTTATAGTGTTTATTAATACCTATCGAAATGTAGAAGATATTTTTCAAATCGGACCATTCATTAAAAAGTTATACGCAATCAAAAGTGTTTATATATCTATCTCCCTCGCACTCCCTTTAGCTGAGTGACGGGTATTAGATAGTCGGGACACCAACCCAACTATAGCGTTCTCTCTTGTTTTAAGTATTTTTAACGAATTTATTTAGATTTTCTAAGTTATTGCGTTGCATTTTGTGGGAGCCTGCCGAGAGAGCCAAACCCAGAGAGCGGATGCCAAGAGAGCGACGGCCGAGAGAGCAACTTAAACTGCTGTTCCGATCAATATGATTTTCGATCAATAGTCAGTCCTGTGGATCAAATGCTTGGGTTTTATTTTTCAAAAAATATTTTTCATGTTGTAGCAGAAGTAAAAGCCCTGTTTAATTTCCACCATGGAAGAAAATAAAAAATTACTACAAATTCTGTAAGCAAAGCCAAAATGTTTCCAAGTTAATCGTTAATCTTAAGATTCGAACTTTTGACCAAATATGTATGTACATTTGTATATTTGGATATGTTTTGATTTGCTTATATGTACAATACATGTACAATACAATACATACACACAATGTGTGTGTATATTTCTACTTAAAAGTAGATAATGTGCTTAAATACAAATAAAACAAGAGAGCACGCTATAGTCGGGTTTGTGTCCCGACGAAGATGGATATATAACATTTTTTTGATTGCGAATAACTTTTTAATGAATGTTCCGATTTGAAAAATGTCTGCTACATTTCGATAGGTTTAAATATACACAACAAAATTGCATTTATTTAAACGGTATTTTATTTATCGAATCTTCTCTCTTAAAGACTAACGACAAGTTTGCAAATCTTAATCTATTTTATATATTTTAATTAATTACAAATTAATTATTTAGAATAACGGCCCTAACTATTGTTGCTGGGTGGGAAGGTCTCTTCGCCGGAGTCGTGTATAGCTTGTGGTCCAGATTAGAGACCGCGCAAGGTCATTAGGATGGGCCTGTAGCTTGAGATTATACTTTGCTTTCGCTTTGTCGAGTTCGTCTTTAACTAAGCCTACGTTTAGATCTTTATGAATATTTTCATTCCGTATATACCACGGTGCTCCTGTTATAGTTGTCAATATCTTTGATTGAGCTCTCTGGATTATTTCTAAGTTGCTGGCACATGCGTTTCCTCATAGCTCAGAGCCATATGTCCAAATTATATGCATTATACAAAAGTATTTTGTACTCTAATTTTAGTGGCGAGCGGGCGTTAATTAGCCAATGTAGATTGCTGGCTTTAAATTTTAAATGATTTCTTTTAGCTTCGATATGTTTAAGCCAAGTGAGTCGTCTATCCAGGTGGACTCCTAGATATGTTACTTCAGTTGTTTTTGGCATAATAATGTTGTTCAGGGATAGTGGAGGGCAGGTTTGCCTGTTTAGGGTAAAAGTAACATGTTTACATTTTTGTTCGTTAACGTTTATGCGCCAGTCTGCTAGCCATTGTTCTAGAAGCACGAGGTGATCTACTAGGTGTTGCGTTGCTCTAAGAGGACATTTAGACCGACTTAGTAGCAGTATCATCAGCAAAAGTTGAGGTTGTTGTAAGAGTGGATGTCGGGAGGTCGGCCGTATAAATAATATACAATGTCGGCCCAAGCACACTTCCTTGGGGTAC